>CM024587.1:4361800-4530516 GCA_014182565.1 Eucalyptus marginata
TGTTGGATAAATTCTCCTCAGAGATTTTGAAGTTGACAAAACATTTCTCTCGGTCTAGTCGAAGACTTGCGAGACTCTGCGGCAAAGTGCGAAGATCAAAGTCGCGCTAACAAGACTCAAGTTTCAAAGTCTACTCTCATGGATAGATTCCGGACCGACAAGATAAAAACTTCTATTCGATTCTATATAGTTTTTATCTCAATGGCTAAGGAATATCTTTATTTGGATTCAGCACTACAAGATCTTATATTCGTATCCGAATTGATATAGATTCTCTAAGATTCGCAACTTATTTGGAAAGTTCTACTTATGGAAACCAAGATCCGATTGTATGGGCGGCGGGATTGATGGGCTATCTACACTTACCTTAAAGAGCTCGAGATCTCTCCAAATTGATTACTGTCCAATGGGTTGATTGGAAGAACTTCTTTGGAAGGTGCCAACGGTAATGAAGGCATGAAGAAGTGTATAAAAGAGACGCTCGAGTTGTTGAAGTGTCTTTGGATAGAAGAATTCCAAAGTACGAATCTCCATATTATGTTTGTGATCTTATTCTTCGAGCAATACATGTAATCAAAGAGAGACCATAGAGTGGTGAGACCTTGAGGAAGTGTAGTAGAAGTTCTACATTGTGGACTCAAGAGCGTGAGGCTATGTAAACACTCTTTTTGATTCTTAGTGAAATCCAGCCCGAAGAGGGCTGTCCGTGCGGGAGAGTGGACGTAGGCTTGATATAAGCCGAACCACTATAAATCTGGAGTCTTGATTCTCTATCCCTAATCCTTTTATCTTTCATTACTTTCATTTGCTGCGATTGTTGTTTTTAATTCATTAATCTCTTATTCGGATTTGATTGTTAAAATCGCTTTAGTCACCTATTCACCCCCCTCTAGGTGCTAATTCTAGTCCTAACAATTGGTATCAGAGCTTGTGTACTCGTTTATAAGAAGTGTCTTTACTTCTGAGTAAAAGATCTATGGCTAGTATGTTACCTACAGGGTTGGTTGAAGGTCAAAGCAATACCAGAGACCTCCATACTTTGATGGAAAAGACTACGGCATATGGAAGAACAAGATGAAAGCATTCCTAAGATCGAAAGATCCTTTGGAATGGGAAGTGGTAGACAAAGGAATCATTCTGCTGCGACATCGAGAATCGAGAGAGAGGAAAAGAAGTTCTTGATCCCACTCTAATGACTCAAGAAGAAATCACCAAGAGGCAGGACTCTTGACGCTAAAGCCATTTACTCCTTATATTGTGCTTTATCCCCCCTACGAGTATAACAGAATATCTTCTTGTGGTACGGCAAAAGAAGTGCAGGATAGGCTTCACATTACCTATGAAGGAGCGATCGAGTGAAAGAGACAAGGATCAACATTCTTTTGGGACAATATGAAGTCTTTAAGATGAGATCGGGAGAATCAATAGCGACATGTTTAGTCGCTTTACTGAAATTGTGAATGGTCTTGAATATCGGGGACATCCAATCTCGGGACATATGAAGGTCAACAAACTCCTACGAGGACTCTCTAAAGGCGGAATCACATAAAAACCTCAATAAGAGAGACACGAGAGGATTGCTCCACTCTCTTTGTAGACAATTGGTTGGGACTCTTCAATCTTATGAAGTAGAGCAAACCAACGAAGAGGAAGATTCAAAAGGTAAGAAATCAATTGCCTTAAAGTCTAATGACTATTCGATGCTACAGATTCGAAGAAGATCTAGATGATGAAGAGGCGGCACTTATGATAAAGAGATTCGGAAAGTTGAACGAGAAAAGGAAGAAAATTCAGCTGGAAGAAACGAGCTCACAAAGGTTTGAGAACAAATCAACGAGAGGAAGATGACTCTAACAAAGAAGTGACTTGCTTTGAATGCAAGAAAAAGGGACACATCGGACCCAAGCTTGTCCTCTGTTAAAGAAGAGAAAAGGAAAGGCGAGAAATACGGGAAGGCACTCAAAGCGAGACACAGGTGATGCGAATGTGAAGAAAGTGATGATGACTATGCCAATATCTGTTTAATGGCAAAATCTGATTCGGACTTAGACCACGATTCGGATACGGACTCGGACGGTGAACTCGAGGTTAGTAATCTAAGAATTCCTATCAAAGTTTGAAATACATTGATGAACTTTGTCTTAGTCTAAAAACTTCTCTTAAGAGGATCTCCGAATTGAAAAAGGAAAATTCTACATTGAAGCAACAGGAAAAACTTTGGAAAGAGAAGTTTGAAAAGTTAGAAAACAACTTTCTTGTCTTGAAAGAAAACTCGAGACTTTGTTTCCAAAGAAAATAATCTTTTGAAAAATGATATTTCTAATATATCAAAAAAGATTTTCAAATGGTTATGAAAAGTTGGATAAGATTCTTTCGATACAAAGACCCTACTTTGATAAGTTAGGTCTTGGTATGACTTACGAAACTATTCCTCTAATTGATTTTCCAAAGGTGAAGGAAAGAATCAAACAAAGACCAACCAGAATTGTTTATAAAAATCATTTTCAGAAAGTCTTTGTAAAATTTGTTGGCGAAATGCTTTAAAATGTTCCAAGTGTCAAAGCTCGAGAACATTTTGAGAAAGAATGTCCTTTGGTTTGGAGACTGTTAAAAGGAATTGGGCAAAGACTTGTTTATTGCTCTAACTCTTACGGACCCAAGATGATGTGGGTACCAAAGAAAGCTTGAATTCTTTTTAATTGCAGGTCACTATCAAAAGAAGATTAAATGGTATCTAGATAGTGGCTGCTCAAGACATATGACGGGAGACTCAAGTTGCTTCATAAAACTTGACCTAGAAAGACGGAGGAAAAGTTTCCTTTGGAGGTAACAACAAAGGAAGAATCATTGGTCGTGGAAGCAGTCAAGATTGGAAGTCTGTCAATCAAGAATGTTTCCTTAGTTGAAGGATTAAATTACAACTTGCTTAGCATAAGCCGGTTGTGTGATCTTGGATTCAAGATCAATTTCCGGAAAGAAAGTGCTCGGGAATCGGTAAAGACTTTACTCAATCCTTTCTTGGACGAAGACATGGAAATATCTATCTTACGGATGTAAATCATGAAAGATCACGGTGCTTGATATCGGTACAAGATGAAGCTAATCTATGGCACGAGAAAACTTGGCCATATCAATATGAAGCAAATCAGCAAGATCTCCTCCAAGAAACTTGTTCGAGGATTGCCTATTCTCAATTATTTAAAGTCGATCTATGCACACCATGCGTGCTTGGGTAAACAGGTTAGAAACTCTTACAAACCAATAAGTAAAGTTTCTACTAATCGTGTCTTGCAACTTACGCATATGGATTTATTTGGACCTACTAGAACGCAAAGCATTGGTGGAAAAAGGTTCGCCTAGTAATAGTGGATGATTATTCACGATTTACTTGGGTCTACTTTCTTTCAAGTAAGTCGAAACTTTCTCTCTCTTTTCAAAGTTTGCTAAGAAGGTGCGAGAATGAGAAAGGTTACACTATCTCAAGCATTCGTACGAGACCATGGAGGTGAGTTTGAAAATCAAGACTTTACTAAATTCGTGATGATTACGGTTTTCAGCACAAATTCTCCTCTCCATACACACAAGAACAGAATGGGGTTGTGGAAAGGAAGAATAGGTCTTTACAAGAAATGGCAAGAACTCTTTTAATTGAAAGTAATATTTCTTCAAGGTTTTGGGCTGAAAATTTGTTTATTTGCTTGTTATATTATTAACAGTATTTTAAGACCAATTCTTGAGAAAACTCCTTATGAAATTTTTAAAGAAAAGAAACCAATTGTTTCTTATTTTCAAGTATTTGGTTGTAAATGCTTTATTCGAAGAATGCAAATGATCGAGTTGGTAAGTTTGAAGAAAAATCGAGATGAAGGATTCTTTCTTGGTTACTCAGCTGCAAGCAAAGCCTATAGAGTATTCAACAAGAAGACTCGGGCGTGGAAGAATCAATGAACGTCAAATTTCAAGACTCTCCACAAGTTCGGCCAATACTGGGCGAAGAATCGGAATCATGTTCCCGGACTCGCTAGATCTATCTCCCATAAAGCGGTCAAAATCCAGATGCGGTACAACAAGTTGTCGATGAAGAATCAACTCAAGAAAATGATCAACAACCTATCAGACCATCCGATGCTTGGAAACACAAGTCCAGTCATCTCGAAGAACTCATTGTGGGAACATTAATGAGGGAATTCGTACAAGATCCAAAAGGCGAGAAGAGTCTAGTGCGGTTGCACTTATTTTGAAATAGAACCCAAAAACATTGAAGAAGCCTTAGGCGATGAAAGCTGGATTGAAGCAATGCAAGAAGAGCTCGGACAATTCGGTATTAACGACGTTTGGGAATTAACTCCTAAACCAAAAGGTAAATCTGTTATTGGAACTAAATGGGTTTTCGGGAACAAAGTTGATGAAAAAGGCAAAGTGACAAGAAACAAAGCAAGACTCGTGGCTAAAGGATACACGCAAGAAGAAGGGATAGACTATGATGAGACTTATGCTCCGGTAGCAAGGTTAGAAGCAATCAGATTACTACTTGCTTTTGCATGTTATAAGAATTTCAGGTTATTTCAAATGGATGTCAAAAGCGCATTCTGAATGGATTTATTCAAGAAGAAGTCTATGTGGAACAACCTCACTGGATTTGAAGACTCAAAGAAACCGGACTCGGTGTTGGGCGAAGAAAGCTTTATATGGATTAAAACAAGCTCCTCGAGCTTGGTATGAAAAACTAAGTAATTTTTAATTCAAAGTGGTTTCTCTAAAGGAAAGGTAGACACTACTTTGTTTATTAAAAAGGAAGGCAAAAGCTTTCTACTCGTTCAGATTTATGTTGATGACATTATATTCGGATCATCTAATGAGACTTTGTGCAAGAAATTTTCTAAGTCTATGCGGGATGAATTTGAGATGAGCATGATGGGTGAACTATCCTTCTTCCTTGGTCTACAAGTGAAACAACTTAAAGAAGGAATCTTTATTCATCAAGAAAAATATGCAAAAGAACTTGTTAAAAAGTTCGGTCGGAGAATTGCAAAAAAAGGCCCGACATTCCAATGTCAAGTTCTTTGAAGATAGACAAAGACGAAGCGGGGAAGAAAGTCGACCAAAAATTATACGGGAGTATCATTGGTTCACTTCTTTATCTTCTTACTGCATCTAGACGACATATTATTTAGTGTTTGCATATGTGCTAGGTTTCAATCAGATCTAAGGAATCTCATTTAAGTGCTGCTAAACGTATCATTAAATATGTTGCAACTACTTTTGCTAAGATTGGTCTATGGTATCCCAAAGTAGGAGACTTTACCCTTCTTGGTTATTCGAGACGCAGATCTTGCGGGTTGTAGAGTTGAAAGAAAAAGCACTTCGGGGAACTTGTCAATTACTTGGTAACGGGGTGGTATCTTGGTTTTCAAGAAAACAAAGTATTGTGGCTCTTTCAACAGTGAAGCGAGAATACGTAGCACTTGGAAGTTCTTTGTTCTCAAATACTATGGATAAAACAACAACTACGAGACTTTGGTATTGAAGACTCTTGCACGAGAGATCAAATGTGACAATACCGGCGCAATCAATCTTACAAAGAATCCTATCCTACATTCAAGAGCCAAACATATTGAGATTCGACATCATTTTATAAGAGATCATGTTGAGAACAAAGAAGTCTTGATACAATTTATTGACTCGAAGAATCAGCGCGAGACATCTTCACAAAGCCACTTGAGAAAAGCTTATTTGAGTCTATTCGCTCAAGACTCAATATTGTATCTCTTAAAGGCTGTTGAAGCTCGGACTCGAGAATCTAAAAAGTCGACGGCGTATCAAACTCAAAAAGTTGTAGACTTGAAATACCAATCGACATTTGTAAGTTCATTTACTTAAACTTTTATCTCGAAAAGGTAAGTTTGTCTGTTTATTTATGTATAATCATGTTTATTAAGGCAGTTTATTTTAAAAAGGGTGGTTATCGATTTATTAAGGCAGTTATTTTTCAAAAAGGAATTTCTTTTGCGACGATTCAGTTACCACGATTCGATTACCTTTTATACTTCTTCTCCTTCTTCGTTTTAAACTTTACCCAGAAACCCTAGTTCAAAAGCTTTTCACTCTCTGGAATTTCTCTCCTCGATTTCTACTTCTCAAGTTTTTAACTTTCTTGCGACACAAGTGTGAAAGTTCCATCCAAGAAAGCGACAATGTCTTTCCAAAGGAAATCTTCAAGAATAGCAAGCGAGGGGGACCACGGGGCTCGGTGAGGGCCTACGCATTTTGATCTCACAGAAGAAAGTGACTTTCCAAGAGAACAGACGCACCAACAATCTCAACAGCGCACCTCCTCGACTAGATCACATGTTCGTCATCCTCATCATGCAGAAGAAATCATTGAAGATGTTGAACCTGTAAGATCCCTTAAGCTGCATTTGTTTATAGGCTCTATTGTGCGTTGAAGGAAGGGGGCTCGCAATGACTTTCATTGATGAATTTTTGAAAGAAAAAGGCTATAGAAATGAGACACATTTTCTCTTTGTGATGGAATGATCGGGTGTTGTTCTGTTGGAACGGCAAAGACATTTGCAAACTTTCAGTGACCCTCGATTTAGCGGTGTAAATCGGCTGAGGGGAAAGATGATGATGAGAAAATGTTTATACATTTTAAGCCTAGGATGGGTGTGGCTGCAACTCTTCGAGGGAAGAAGGATGAATTGTTCAGATCGGAGGAACATAAGAAAGTGTATGGGAAATTGCTGAAGCGTGGGGTGATGAACCCACGAACGGTGGATTTTGATTTCCTGGATCTATTGAGCATCGGTCGAGGGAGAAGTTTGAGAAACTTCAACTTCACAATTTCGTACTAAGAGCGAGGTTGCCTATTCCAGAATTGCTTGCATACTTTTATTCCAATCTCGGTTTTCTTGATGCCAATAGCTTTTCTTTCGGTGTAAGAGACGAGAGAATATGTGGTTGACACGGACACTTGGCGGATGTAATTGGTGTGGAAAGAGGAGCTTTCCAATCAATTTACGTGACTATGAGTTACGCAGTGCGGAACTTGCGAGAGACGAGAATCGCGAGAAGGTCGTCTCTCCTACTCCGGGATGAATGCTACAAACATTTTGCTTCACAAGATAGTGATCAGCGTGCGAGACCTAAATCAACTTCAAAAACGAGATGTGTCCATCTCGAAGCAAAATTGATGTATGCAATCAAGATCGGTCTTAACTTTTCTCGCCACACACGATCATGTTTCACATGTACGGGTCAATGGTGAAGGACAAGGGAAAACTCCCTTATCTTTGCTCTTATTACCAGTCTTTTCGAGACATTTGAACATTCAGCCTCCCCACATTCTCTCTGTGAAGACTATTGATCAAATGATCATCGGATTGAGGATGATTACAAAGATGCGTCGAAGGAACTCGGCAAGAAAGGCTGGAGCGGTTCAAGGAGCAAACCCCTGTTAAGACCGGACCGAGACTCTTACGCTGCAAAAAGGAAAGGAAAGGAACCTTGACTGGTCCTATCAAGAAGAGGCGGGCAATCATCTTGGAAGATGAAGATGATGAGGACGATATGCCTATCTCAGCCTTTGTTTCTCAGTATTCTGTTCCTGTATCAGCTGTTCCAGAACAACAATTTGTAGAAGAAACTGAGAAAGGAAACCAGGAAAAGGAATCCTTGCAGAAAGAAGAAGAGAAAGAGAAAGAAGAAAGGAAGAAAGAAAGAGGAAGAGGAAGAAAAAAGGAAGGAAAGAAAGAGGAAGAAAAAGAAAAAAAAAAGAAAAGAGAAAGAGAAAGATGAAGAGGAAGAGTCGGACTCTCGGCATAAACCACGAGACTCACAAGCCAAATCGAGATTCTCCGGCGAAAAGGAGGATCGGCACAACCTTGTCCTTGAGGAGACTCCTCGAAAGAAGAGTTCTTCTCCCCTCCGGAAGGCATTGAAACGGGGGAGATATCCAAAGAGAAAGTACTCCTCTTCTCTTGACATTTACCAAGTGCAAGTGTGAGTAGATCGCCACGATGCGAGAAGATGTTTATCTGCTCATAATCTGAGGGAGAGGCATCATCTCCAAACATTGATCTCCTGCGATATTCACACTGGCTTAACTCCACCATCAGACCGAGTTGACTCAAGCACTCAGACTGAAAATTCAGGAGATTTCAAAAGGTTGCTTGACATCATCTTGGAGCTCAAAGGCCAAATATATGCTATGGGGTGTGACTTTCAGACTCTTCAGAATGAGAATCATGCTATGTTCATCTCCTTACATGATCAGCTTAAAGATGTTCAACGTAAGGTTCAGGACACAGCAAAAGGCACTGCTCTCGCTGAACTACAAGAAGACTTAAGGAAAGTTTGGAAGGAAGCTGTCAAGTCTATGGAGGACTTTCAACTTGTTCGCATTCCTCGTGCTCCTTGATTTTCTTACTTTTTAATGCTGACAAAAAGGGGGAGAAGACTTTGCAGGCAGATTTTCACTCTATTCTCATTCCAAAATCTTAAACCTTCATTTCTAAACATTTTTTTTGGATTTAATGGTTTGTTTGTGATTGACATTTTGACTTTATCTTGAGTTTTTGAATGATTGCTTACTATTGCATTACCTTAAGCTGTTAAAATTAGATATAGATAGTAAAGTCTGCACTGACTAATGAGGTTTACGTGGATGCGGATACGTATGCACGGGGTAAGTACATTGTACGGGACATCGTGTACGAGGACATCTTATACTATTCTTATTCTAATCCTTTATGAGATATCTTTGCAAGCTTAAAAGTTGTTTTGCGGGGCAATAGTATTCAAATCTGCGGGAAAGTTTTGTCACCATAAAAAAGGGGAGATTGTTGGATAAATTCTCCTCGAGAGATTTTGAAGTTGACAAAACATTTCTCTCGATCTAGTCGAAGACTTGCAGACTCTGCGGCAAAGTCGAAGATCAAAGTCGACGCTAACAAGACTCAAGTTTCAAAGTCTACTCTCATGGACAGATTCCGGACCGACAAGATAAAAACTTCTATTCGATTCTATATAGTTTTTATCTCAATGGCTAAGGAATATCTTTATTTGGATTCAGCACTACAAGATCTTATATTCGTATCCGAATTGATATAGATTCTCTAAGATTCGCAACTTATTTGGAAAGTTCTACTTATGGAAACCAAGATCCCGATTGTATGGGCGGCGGGATTGATGGGCTATCTACACTTACCTTAAAGAGCTCGAGATCTCTCCAAATTGATTCTGTCCAACGGGTTGATTGGAAGAACTTCTTTGGAAGGTGCCAACGGTAATGAAGGCATGAAGAAGTGTATAAAGAGAGACGTTCGAGTTGTTGAAGTGTCTTTGGATAGAAGAATTCCAAGTCGAATCTCATATTATATTTTGTGATCTTATTCTTCGAGCAATACATGTAATCAAAAGAGACCATAGAGTGGTGAGACCTTGAGGAAGTGTAGTAGAAATTCTACATTGTGGACTCAAGAGCGTGAGGCTATGTAAACACTCTTTTTGATTCTTAGTGAAATCCAGCCAAGAAGAGGGCTGTCCGTGCGGGGAGAGTGGACGTAGGCTTGATATAAGCCGAACCACTATAAATCGGAGTCTTGATTCTCTATCCCTAATCCTTTTATCTTTCATTACTTTCATTTGCTGTGATTGTTGTTTTTAATTCATTAATCTCTTATTCGGAGGTTTGATTGTTAAAATCTGCTTGGATAGCGACTCGTGACCTATTCACCCCCTCGACCAACTACCACCATGGTGCTAATTCTAGACAAAACTCACTGGATTTTCTCTACCGAAAAGTTTATAAGTTAGAAAGGCTTAGTTATGGTTTATAGGACAAGATAAGCACCGTGGATGATGATTCGGCCAAAGACAGGGGCTGTCTCTTAAAACTGTTTTCTAGACGTATGCGTTTTGCTATTTTTGTAGGCTGAGGTGTGTTGCGATTTTGAAGGAATTTCCTTTTGAATAAATGTTTTAGACATCTTAAATAATAATATATATTTTTCTCAGGATTTTTGGAAATTAGAAAGACGATGATTTTAGCTCCGTCATTCTTTAAGCAGAAATTCGGACAGTACTGGAGACCTTGACCTGTTATGATTCCACGGGTTGTTACTGGCCTTTAGAGGTCGAATTTCCAAGTGGGTTCTTCAGGAAAGTTGTTCTTTATAACTTCTAGTTTAACATACTCGAATTTCAAATTAAACGAACCTGATTTCAACCCCGAACCAAGCGGATTTCGATGAAACAGACCCTCTGGAATTGGACCCGATTTTAGTACTGCGTTGAGTGAATTACTGGGCCGAATCCAGAAGGATCTGGGCCTCGGTGTCTTCACAAAAAATGTTCTTTTACGTGTCCTTTATCACATATTCAAATTTTGGAATTTTCCGAGCCCGATTGGTTGGGTTTCGGGATTTAAATTTGGAGACGGCGCAGGCCCGGTTTCTGCCAATTAAGATCAATGTTAGTTGGTGATGGTTCTAGATACTTTGCTTGCTTTAATTAGTGTTTTAATGAGTTATAGATTCAATTTATTAGTTACTTAATTCTGGTACACACTGTTCACGAGTTACTGTTCACGCGCACTGTTCACCCGAGAATGAAAAGTGATCTAATTTCATGTGTATTGATTTTATGAAGTGAATGAGATATGCAATTGAGCATTGAACTGTGACATTGAGTGAATGCATACACAACATGAGAATTCGTCACGAGCCTTTGGGGCCTGACGATGCTCCTTCGGGAATGCCCCAAATCAACTGATGCCGGTCATAGTGGATGCTGGACCGATGCTCCTAATTGGAATGCCGTTAGAGATGGACGTCGCCGCGCTTGACTGTGCGAGGCGATGCCCGGTTACGCCGGAAGACTGTTATCTGTTGGCTTGGCCATAACCAATGAATGGAAATTTTGAAATGCATGTATGATTGAAGATCAAGGGACCTAATTAAGAGACGGAACTGTATGGTGCGGTATGGGACATACCATTGCAGTTTAGTCTACTAATTAGGGGCTCGTATGATTGTATTAATATGTACATTCTTGAGCATTTATTTGTAAGAATATTATTATGCTTCCTAATCATGATGCTACTATGTAGGAATTGATTTGATCAAGACTAATGTGCAGGGAAATGTTATAGAAAAAGGGATTGTGAGAAACGTGATTAGATTGCATGTAGAGTGTACCCTTCTCCTAATCTAGATTTAGGGATTGAACTCGCTGAGATGTGATCTCACCCCTTAGTGGGCTAAAATTTTCAGGTCCCTAGATGGAAGAAGGCCAGGTCAGGCACAGGGGTCTGCAGGAAGAGAAGTGTAGGTTTCTCGCTAGCTTCTCCCAGGTGGTGACGGGTCTTCCGTCAAGGCTGGATGATGGGTGACAGCTCACCCTAGAGAGGTCGAGAAGTATGATAGTGTAGTAGCGAACCCTGGTCTCGTAAATAGAAGCTTAGCGCTTATATGACTGAACAACTTCACTTTTTTTTTGTATTAGACCTTGGGATGTTAAACTAGTATGTCTATAAATGCTACTGTAGTATAGGTGTGGTTTGTTAAAATATTATCCTACATTTCTATCCCACTGCTTTGTTGTATGGAGATTGTTTTATGTTTCTGCATGCGCAAAATAACGAATGGGTCGGCAACAGTTCCTGGGATGTTGCAAAATTTTATCGACCATTGAGAGATGTGCCAGTGCCCGGAGTTTGGGTCGTGACACCAACTTTTCTCAAATGCACTATAATATATTTACAAAAATGTTAATGAAATTAGTAAGTTACGAGCTTCTTTCATTACGAAATATGTTTTCGTCAATTGAAAATTTTCTATTGTTAGTGTATTGACAATTTGATATTAGCAACATACGCAAGAGGGGTTTTAATTTTTAATCACTGAATAAAAATATGGATTATTAGTTAAAAAAGGTACAAAACGATGGATTGAAAACCTTAGTTTTACAAAGCACACATTTTCAACAAAAAAAAAGGAGAAATATTTTTCTTTACATGGAAACTTTTTTAATGAACCGGGTTTGCTAGTTCTTTTCTTTAATCTGTATATTTTATTTTGGGTCTATAATACTTAATATCCAAATTTTCAATTTTTTTGATGAAAGAGGGGAGGAAAAGGTCATTTAAAATTTTCTTTTCGTCTCCTTTCCTTTTACATAAAATAATTAGGTCAAATTTAATCATATTCAATGACAACAGGAATGGTGAAGCGGATCCAAGAGTCCGACGTGATGCTTTAAAGAAATCATTCTATTGACAACACCAACAGTGATTAGAATGCCTTCTAAATACATCTAATCTCATGTGCCATCAAGTAAGATTGTTCATCCTGGATAAGCTATCGATGACTTTTCCATGCAAATGTGAGTTATAAGATTGTCCTGTCCCGTCTTGAGCGAGGTGAGAGTCGACTTGATTTCTTTAGTTCTTACTCGTGCTGGACCTGAAGGAGTTGTTATTTTGTTGATTCCGAACGTTGCTCGTTGATTACTTTTTGAGTTTGGGCGTGCGCTCGAGCTCCAAACAGGTCAATATTTGCTCCCCAACTCGCTGCTCGCCATGTGTTCGAAGAAATGCTCGAACCAGATTTCACTTATGCCTCCTCTGATTTTGGGTTGATCCCGGGCGTTTGTTGGTCCTTAGACGCGGCTTATAGTTTTTTTCTTTGATTCGTTGCTTGATGTGTCTTTTCTTCGTGCGTATCGTGTCTTCTCCATCGAATGCAATGACTGGCCGGAGCAACGATAGCCGTCGGGAGTAGATTTGCTTTTCCAACGGCGAGTCGAGGTGGAGGCCGACCGGGACGTGGGATGTTGGTTGTTGATTTGCTATGGGCGTATGGGTGTTAATCGGCTGGCGTTGGAGGCGAAAATTGATGGTCAATCGGTCTGGCGATGGGGCGTATGTTGATTCATTCACTGTGAAGCTTGGCGCTCATGTTCTAGCGCTTCAGTTTCGGTCTTGATTAAACTTTCTCTGAAATTTCGTGCGCCCCTCTGATGCTCTGGTGTGACGTGAAGGGATCCTGCTGTTGATGTTCCGGCATGGTGAGCTTCCGTCATGTTTGTGCGTTCTCTCTCTCTCTTCTCACGTTATGCTGAAAAAGAAGAGAACAGGGGAGAGGGAGGACAGCGTAGGCTTAAGTGGGCTTGGTTTAAGTTAAATGAGCCCGGACTTATATGTCAATTTGGGCTGGGTTTAAATTTAATTGGTTTGTTATGGGTTGAGAACCCAATTTTGTGTCCATGGCCCAACCCGAAGACCCTATTTTTGGGAAAATATTTTTTTTTTACAAAAAATATTTTAAAAACTAAAAAATCCAAAAATTAGGAAAAAGGTTAAAAATTCGTCATTGAGAATTTTTCTCTTAAAATGTGTGAAAATCATTGATGATAAAAAATTTGTGCTCAAAATCGAACTAGCTCTTAGAGTTTTACCATAGGATTTGAGCATCCTTAGAGACAAACGTTAGGTTCCTATTCCTTGATTGAGCACTTTCAATATGTTCCCTTTAGCTTAGTAGGGAATGGGATTTTTCTTATCTCAGTGTTAGATTCTTGTTTTTCTTTGTAATTTATTTAATGCTTCCCTAATCGATGATTGTCTTTTTAATGATTGCACATCTGCGTAATCAACTCACATATTAGTGGATAAACTTAAAATCAATCGACATTGCCTAAAAAACATCTTCTTGAATTGAATAAGATTAGATATCAAGAGAGCACTAGTTAATTAATTAGTGTAACCAAGTCCTCTACTCTAAATTCTCTAATTGCGTAGAAAGTGAGGTACACTTTAATGCCTTATTTGGTTTCAAGCTGACCCCAATAATCTAGTGACGACTTCTTAATAGAAAACTCTTATAGTGTCAATTGAAGCTAAAATTGAACACCACAATGTCGCGTAAGATATGGACTTGGAAGAGCCCACGCCCAATTGAGGGTTGCAGGCCCGCCTTTTGGGCAATACCCTTACACCTATTTCTTTTCCTATTTGAACGGAAAGAGGTAGGTCGCAACAACTATCACTAGCAAATTTGATTTACATTACAATTGTCTCGAAGTGATACTTTTGAAGAATGATTTGCTTCCTTCTTTTAAATCTACTTGGTTTCTGTTTACTCCCTCATGCAAAGTCTTTCCATTTCATATTATCCATGAGGATCCTCAGCTTAAAGAATAATTGGCTGTAATAAGCCATATGTACTCTTTGGGAAATCCCCTAAACTTCAGTCATCTTAGTCCCTTAATGATTCTTTTCATGTTAAATCTTTAGCATGTTTCTGATCCACTGCTATAATTCTTCACAAGATTCCCTAGCCATTTTGGATTCCTTAATCAAATTTTCATGTCAAATTTGACCAAGGGCTGAAATGTCGATCAAATTCATCTTGTCTAGAAAAATTATCTTCTCATTTTATCTTATGTTCATTCAAGCATTAGATTTTTTTTATGCCATGCAAGGTGTTGATGCTTGTTCTGGACCTTTGGAATAGCAAGAAAATGCTAACTAGGATAAAAGAAGGGATGGCATTTTTATATGGGAAATTTAAACTAAAGACAACCGCATGTACATGTGGTTCTGATGTGAGACGTGAATGAAGTGACTGTAAAATGGATTATTTGTTTTGTCACCGAGATGAACGCAGAGTTGGACGTTGTGATTGCTTTGTGAGAGTTTTGGTGTCAAGACAACTCTGGAAAGATGGAGATTCCTCACTGGCACATTATGGCATGATTTGTAGGAGCTGTTAATGCCTTTCTTATTGGTAGTTTTTCAATTTGTTGAAGCAGCTGTTTGAATCGACACAATTCATGAAGGTTGCTATTCCGTAATGATTGTTCTTGACAATTCAGGTAGCTTGAGACTTTGGAATTATATTGATAGAACTCTTGATTTGTTGAAGGAATGACACTTCAAAGCAATTTTCTTATGAACTTAAGGAAAAAATCAACTAGAGATCATGTGATTCCTTATGCCGAAGATTGAACATCATAACACTAGAAACAAAGGGCGCATTTGCAGAGTTTCAGGATTTAGCATAAACTAAGTCCATATTCAATGATTTGAAATTCTTTTGCTCCAGAGAGAATGTATTTTGATAGCTAGCACAGCAAAAAGCTATTTGTCATCGATTCAAAGGTCTTTTCTCGTCGCACTTATGATAAAATCAAATTCCTTCGCCCTAATCATGAGATTGTTAGCATTAGTTAATTAAGTGTAGAAGTACAGACCAGTATGTTCATTCGCATTACTTGGCGTTCTAAATTTGTACGTGGATCTTTGGTTTTGAGCTCCATGGCCACTTTAAGTTCTTGTTTCTGCAATTAAAATTGAACTCCATGCTCATTGTCCGTTGCTCTTTCAATTCTACAGGAAAGGAAAAGAGAGGCGCGTCACAGTTTTCTTTTTACTTTTTCCCATTTTTGCAATAGAATGAGAACAGACACGGACAAACAGCTAGAAGAAAAAATAAATCAAAGAAAAAAGGGATGATCACGAAGCGAATGAAGGGATCCGATTTGATATATCCGTAGAACGTGGATAGAGATTTAGGGCCTGTGGAGGTATCTTCCGGCAAGCAATGCAGCTTCCATGACAACACAGAGGATGTCGACAACATCCTCGACTTGGCATTTGCTTCCTTTAAATGTTCGGCCTCCCAAGTTCTTGAAGTTGGTCATGCAGTTCAATAAGTTCTGGCTGCACTCCTGGCTCGAATAATCATCTGCACAACACCCACCAGGTCTCAATTTCACAACTCCAATATACCTATGTAGACGACACAACCTGCTCTATGAACAAAAGATCAAATTGAACAATCACACTATGATTTCTTCATCACCGTCATCGCTTAGCACATTTGACGAGCCAGGGTATTTGAGGAAGTCATTGTTCCGGATCGATCCATGAGGAAGAGAAAATCTAGACATGCGTTTTTTGTAATAAAAGCAAACGTTGATGTTATTGCCAGCATGAGTGCATTTGCTCCCCCACAAACTCCACCCCCAGACCTCAGAACAATGATTGAAGTTTGGCTCATGAATGAAGAGATGGTTTAGTGACATTATGGAACAACAGAGCCCTCGCAGGCATATTAATCTCATTCATCTCTCTCCTTTCCCATTAGTCCCTTGCACCATTTTCTCTATATCCGCTCCGTAATATACATTTTCAAGAATGTGAATCTAGGCATGTATAGATGAGTAAAGCTATTGTTCACCAATGAAAAAAGCTTCCACATTCATCCTTGTAAAATATGTACATGCAAACAAGCGGGCCAATGACTAGTTATATCAATTGATTCGATGAAGAAAAGTTGAAATAATCGATGTCGAAACTAATTGTTTGTAGCTTGAGTGTAGGCATCATGCTTCATACAGTAAATAGCTAATTAACCTCAAAATCAAGAAGACATGGAAAGGAGAATCATTGAGTCGGAGGAAATTAGGTGTTCAAATCAGGATCGGATACAAGTAAAGCTACCGGAAGACATAGTCAAGATACAAAGCTCTGTAAGTAAGATTCTCTATTGTGCCTTTTCTAGTCTCCATTTTGGCCAAAGAAAACGTCATTTCATGCCCCCCCATGTGGGTTTGGTACTATCCCGGATAAGGTGGCCAGTGCGAGTATCGAGAAAATATTAGGTACCCTAAAAGGACCACATCATCCTTACTCTGAACCATTCGCACATCGACACGTGTGTCACGACCTAATTTTTCTAGGTGAACCACCTAAAATTTGGCTAATGGATTGTTAAGCCTAGACTTAACTCGGGCTCTCCCAAGCCTATACCAATTCACGACTTAGGTTTAAATTCTTAACATGCAAATGATTTTCAATGAGGAGTCGCCACTAATCTATTTTTGGTGGGTCGATTAGAAATCCAAGTAAAGCAACGGGAGGTTTACTTTACTCCTATGAACCAGAGACTATGGGTACGGGGACTTGGTTACACTAGATTTCTCTAATGCCCTTTCGGTACCATTCTTTTATTTAAAAAATGTTTGGCAAGCAGCTTGAATTGATTTTAAATCTATTTCCATAATATGTGAGGTGATCATGCGGGTGCGCAATTCACCAATTTAACACCCAGATAAACAATAAATAAATTGCAAAAAAAACTTACCTCAAAGCAACGAAAGCATCTGCAATGTTAAATTAAAATCCACATCAACAACCCTAGATATGGTTTCTAATTAACACGCAATTTCAATTTTTCTTTTCACTTAATTGATGAAAATCATGCAATATGCAATGCGATATTAACTAAATGACCTAATTCTAATGACATGTAATTTCTAATTGAATGGACCGAGCAACAATCACTAAATGGCATGCATTTCATGAATCTAATCCTAGTGACATGTACATGACATTTTCTTTTTTCTTAAAAAAATGCAATTTATCCTAGAAAATAAAACTAATTTATTATTCTAAGACATTTTTGTATTTTTCATGAAATTCGAAATTAAAAAATGTGAAAATTATCTAACTAAATTAAGATTCTATTCAATTTGTATTACGAATTAGGTTGAGCCAAATCCTAATTAAAACCAACATATTATCTTAACTTAGCAATCTCTAACCTAAGATGCAGTCTATCTAAATCAATCTAAATTTAAAAGGAAATATGCAATTTTATCCTAATATGCAATGACGTACAAAGAATATCCTAATTCTACATGACATATGCATGATGATTTTTCCTTTTTAATTAAAATTCGAAATTAAAAATTGCTAAAAATAAAAATCTAATTAAAGTGAAATATTATCTATTTTAAGTTAGGAAATAGACTAATCTGAATCCTATCTTAACTTAGAAATTTATCTCAACATGCAATTTGATTCAAAGAAATTATCTAACCTAGATACCGTCTAAACATGCATTTAAAGAAGAATCTAACTATTCCATCATGTAATTCTATCTAGGAAATCAATTCTAATCTACATGATATGCAAATGCAATTTTTTGTATTTTTGGAATAAATAAAGCAACTAAAAGACAAACACCAAATCATCCATGGTCATCAAAGATATTATCCATTGTTCGAGTTTGGAAACGATATCTAATCAAACCCGATTGTTTCGCTAATAAAATCGATAAATTGATCTTAAGCCTTAAAGATCAAAATATCGATTTTATTCCCGTTGATTAATTATTCCATCTAAAGCCTTATAGATGGAATAAAAAATCATAGTGCGGTTGCGAATTAGGAAATAAATCCTAATTGAAAGTTGTCTATCACTCACGGATATGAAACTAGATATAAATAGACATATATTAGGCAATAAAAGATCCAAATATACCAAGGATGTGCATCTTACCTAATTTGATGATATTCTTCCCAAATTTGGACGAAGTGTAATTGGACTGAGATACGACCGGTTTTTCGACGGTGAACGGCGACGATGCTTCACGTAAGAGTCGTCACGGCAAGGAGTGAGTTCGGTGGGGTTGAAAATTTTAAGGAAACCTGCAAAGCATAAATTTCTTGAGCTGTAGAGAAGGCCGCCTGTGGCATTTGTCCCAGCGTGGATCGTGCACGATTTTCTGAAGGATTTGTGTTCTTTTCTTTAGCTCTTGTTCTCCACGTTTTGCAATCCTCACTGAGTCTCACCCAGTTGACATCAGGTTGATGATGGTGCGTTGTGGGTGATGGTGGGATCTCTCGGTAAAGGATGACCGTGGGCTCACGGTCAACGAACCTGCAAAAATAAGAACTTCGGGATCGACTTGGTTCGGATGCGAATGGGAACGGTGGCTTTACGACTGGAATGGACAGCAACTCGTCGTTGGGCGTGGCATAGATCAAAGCAGCAACGGGTCGTCACGGGCTATTTGAACACGGCGGGGGCAGCAAAGGCGACACGCCAAGGATAGTCACGGTCGAGCAAGTTCGCATCCAAGGATAGAGATGATGACCAGCTATTGCGAAGACTCGGATTGAACAGCTGGTGATGAAGAGAGGTGACAGGCGTGTCCTCGATTGGCAGATCTCCAAGAGCCACCTCCCTCTTTGTTGTCTTTTATCCTCTGCAAGATCACGTGATGGGTTTCCTTGACTTGGAATTCTCAACCTTGGTCGACAGTTTTGATAGTGGGGAACAAAACCCACCCCTTGAACTCATGGTCTTCGACTTTTAACTTGGATGAGTCAACTTATCGATGACACTACGACGGTGCTTGCCAGTTGGAGATGCGAGCGATGGAGAGCAGTAGCAAAGACACGTCACGGCTACCGTTGGAGCACAGTGAGACCCGAGGGGACAATGTGAAGCCGCGACTGGCTACTTTGTTGCGAAGTTGCTAGAAGTGGTGAGAGGCAATCGCGTCGGAGGTGCGACCACTGGTCTGGTCGCGGAGAGGGCGTTGGCGTGGAGAGTTGTCTCCGCTGAAAGCTGGCCGAGATCTCTCCCTCTCTCTTACGTGATTTCTTATTTCACGAATTTGTGGCCGTATATTCTCAATTGTCTGGCCTCCTTTGAAAACCCTACGCATTTTTCTTTATATAAGTCATGAATTAGGGTTTTCTTTTTTCCAAATTGATATCTACGAAGATTCTTTTTTCGAAGTGCAATATTCACTTTTCGCATCTGCCCTATAAAAAAAATTCATCATATCCCAAAAAAATTTTAAATTCCTATATTTAACGAGATAATTTTTTATCATAAAAGAAACGGGCTTGGGCCAATTTGCTCGCTTCATGGGCTTAGTTCGGCCCGCAAATTAAAGCTCGTAACCACTAATTTGAACCCATCTGCCACCAGTCCAACAAATAAACGCAAAAATGCAAATTAAAAATAAATTCACCTAAATTTATATGCTATGCAATTATTTTTATTTTTATTTTTATTTTTTAGGGATAAAATTAACCCTAATTTTCTATGCAATAAATAAATAAACGCGCTGCCAAAATTTAGGTGTCAGCAAATGCCTCTTTGAAGGTGAGCTCGAAGAGGTTGCCTTCAAAGACAAATTGAGACCTAAATTTTGACCATGCATGCATTGAATGATTTTTTTGTTGGAAAATAAATTCCATTTTAAAATGCAATTTATATGATGCATGGAAATGCTAATGCAAATGATAAATGAATTAACCTAGAATAACTTACCTTCAAGGAAGATAGAGTAGTTCGAGGTGGTTGGTGTTACATGTCCAGGACTTGTACCATTCTACGGTTGCTCAGAATAGTAACATGACTTTATGAAGAGATTGCTTTCCTAGGACCCGTACCATTCTATGGTCGCCCAGTATGGCAGTGCTTGGTTGTGTCTAGGACCCGTACCATTCTACGGTCGCCTAAACGGGGATTCACTTTCCAGGACCCGTACCATTCTACGGTCGCCTGAATAAGGAATAGGTGTTGTCGAGGACCCGTATCATTTTGATCGCCTTGACGAAAAATTGATTTTCGGGACCCGTACCATTCTACGGTCGCCGAATGGGAAAATTGCTTTTCCGGACTCGTACCATTTTACGGTCGCTTTGTTAGAGCAATAAATGTTGTTTAGGACCCGTACCATTCTACGGTCGCCTAAACGGAGATTTTGCTTGGCTAGGACCTGAACCATTCTTCGGTCGCCCAGTGTTGCAACACAGATCATTTGACCAAGACCCGAACCGTTCTTCGGTCACCTTAATCAGATTGAATCTGGAGAAAAATCTTGGGGCACAGCTCAATTGAGTGTCGATGAAAAGGACTCTGGGCTACGAAAGCACGCCAGGTTGATAAAAGAAAACCGGGCTACGAAAGCACGCCGGCTCGATAAAAGGGAACCCGGGCTACGAAAGCATGCCAGGTCAATATAAATGGACATTGGGCTACGGAAGCACGCCGAGTCGATAAAGAGAGACTCTGGGTTAAAAAAGCACGCCAGGTCAGGAACTCCGGGCTACGGAAGCATGCCGGGTCTATTAAAAGGGACATCGGGCTACGGAAGCACGCTGAGTCGATGAAAATGACTTTGGGCTACGAAAGCACGCCAGGTCAGGAACTGGAAAGCTTGACCAAGTCAAGTGTTGATGCACTTGAGAGAGAATACCTGCACAATGACAAGTATTTAGAGTATGGGTAGAGATATACTTACTTGGTGATATCTCTGATTCTTGGGGATATGTCTTTTGGAATTTAGATATCCCATGGAGGTCTTTCACCTCATGGTGGAGGTTTTTCATCTCCTAATATCATGAGGCATTCTGAAAGGAACTTGAATTACTTGTCAGACATGATTTAGAGCAAAAACTGATATGCATTCATCAAAGAGATAGACAATCTTCCATCCATTCAATCAAGGTTTATGCATAATGACTTTACCATATTTGCATCACCCAAATTTCCACAGGAGATAATTGTCGTTCAAGACAATGACATGGATTTCTTAACAATGCTAAATGAGAGACTTTCAGTTAGAAAGGACTTTCACTCACTCTCATTTATAATGGCTATGTTGTGAGAATCACTAAATCTCAACATCATCATATCGACAAGGGTCCGAGTATTCTCGCAATCAGTACAACCTTACCAATCCGAGAGGTCTTTAATAGGGACCATAATGTGGGCTTGGTCAATGGCTTAATAAAGGGGACTCTTTAAGTCAAAGCAATTGAAAGAACAATTCTGTAATCATCTCCAGGTTTACAAGTCAAGAACCCTGCAAAATGAGAAAGAAATAATCTTGCTCGCACTTCTTCGAGCAATGCTTATAAACATATGAACTCCTATATTAATTTAAGTGCCATAATCTGAAGAGACTTTGTAAGGGACGTAACGTAGGCTGGGTTCATGGGTTGAGAAATGAAAGGATCATTGGGCTCAAAATGTGTGTAAATGGTGAAAGTTGATGATCATCTTGGTATTGCCACCAATTTTCTTTTTCATCATCAGGGATTGTCTTCATGAAGTGCCCCATTGATTGTAAAAACTCAGCATTTGAGTTCTTTGAATATTGCTCCATTAGGATTCAATTCTTGCGATTGACAGTCATCTATCTTGACTTTCTTTTTTCATCTATGGGCATTGGCCTTGCTTTTATCAGGCACACCGCTTTTTCATGCCCCTAGTTCTTATTCATTTTTTTTTCCACTTCTTTTTCATGGGCATTGGCCTTACTTTTACCAGGTACGCTGCTTTTTCATGCCCCTTAGTTTTATGTTGATTTTAATGCATGCGTCAAGCAATGACACTCAAACTTTCAAGGGTCTCCATTTGCTTTTTACCTTGCCCTAGTATGAGGGATGATCACCAACTGGGTTTAAAGAAATGAAATTGCAGGCTCAAGTGGGCTATGCAAAGGATATAAGTGTATAGGGTAGTGAAAGAAATGCTCTTCGTCATCTTAAGGCACTTAAATTATCACATGAATTCAATGTAATAGCACGACTTGAAGATTGATGAAAGTGAAAGCAAGAAAATTTCTTTCCATTTTCCTCACCTCATGATGTTGTCTTACCTCCAACTTGCCCCGATGTGGGGTGGTTCTTGACAGGGGTCATTTGAAAGAATTTCTACAAGCGTATAAGGCTCAAAGAAGTTAAGCAATGGATCACCTGTAGTGTTTGGGATAGAAAAATGAATTGCCTCTCATCATTTCGGTCATCGTACCTTTTGCGAGAGAACTCTTTACCTTGCAGATATGGAACTTCCTACACTCATCTCACAAGTGTATAAGTAGAGGACTGTGTATAGAATAGGGCTTGCCTTTCATCATCTTGACACGTCTCATTTCGCATTCTTAAGTATTGATGTCACTCCATTGAATTGTCTATCTTGACAAATCTCCACATGAAATTGGTGAGTTAAATAGGTAAAATCACTATGGAAATTCTCTTCTCAAAAGAATCCAGCAATTTAAGCATGAAAAACGTTTGTGACTTCAAAACAAACAATTTATTGCACTCAAAACATGTTTTTAAGCATTCATTCAGGGGATTGCTGCATAAAGGGGTTGTCTCAACAATGGATGTCCTTGGATTATCTCTATTAATCAAAAGTGAAAATCCGCTTTTGCCCCTACATAAAAGAACGTGCATGAATAGGACACCATGCAACATCAGAACAAATTCAAATTGCACAACTATTTTGGCTCGGATCGAGATTTTGTCTCAGTCATGTCACTGCTGGAATCTGTAGTGCCCTAATTTGTCATCTGCAAGGAAAAGAATAGAGTGTCAACACAATGTATCCATTTCATCCAAGACGGATTATCCTCTTTTGATTTGTTCCATTATTTTCTCATGAAAATGAGAAACTTCATTTGGCCTTCGAGAATGACATCTCACACAAATTGTTATGAGATGTGCCACATATCACACTTTGGAATCAAGATGATTTTCTTCACTCTTGGGAGATGTCATCACAATCGGCTAGGAAATGATCCTTTGCCCTCATGTCTATTTTCCTTCGGATGTATGTTCCCAAATCAACGGGTGAACTATCACTGGAAATTGACACGTTATTTTCAAATGCCTCTCTGTTATGCTTTGAGACATGAAGTAAATGAGTTAGAAAAACAAACAAGGGTAACATAATCCATGCTTTTGGAAATTGCTTCAAAAATGATTTTTTTTTAAGGAATATTTTGGATGAGGAAGCATGAAGAAGCCCGGTCCTCAGATTTTCTCCATAGATGATATTTTCTTTTTATTGTTGGATATCGTCACCAGGCTGGTTTGGTGTACCCCATCATGTCCTCAAAACAAAACTTGTAATTTTATTGATATTTATCAATCAAATTACATTTATTGGAATGAAAAATGTGATGTTCAAGCACAGAAGAAATTGAAACCAATCCCTAAAGAGTGATAAAAATTCCCACACAAGAGAAGGTACATGCCCCTAATTAAATGAAGAAATCGAACTACTTAGGACCATGAATCATGTGTACTTGAATTATTCACCCTTCTTGATCTTGTGATGGAAACCCTTCAAGTCAGATTATTCTTCCATCTAGATATGTCGCTAGCCTCTTCATGATGGCATCGAATTTGACTACCTTAGGAAAATGAGATGAGTTCAAAAGGTCTTCTTGGCTCTTTTCTCGGAATCGCAATTTCTCACTGAAGATAGATCGCAGCACTTTTGCCTAACGGGATAAGCTCTTTTTGATCCGTCATTTTAGCTCTCAATCGTGAACGGATGGGTGAGTGGGATCGTTCCATAATCACCTAATTCAAATGAACGGGAACATGTAAGCATGAGGTGTAAATAGAAAGTCAATCCATGACAATGATCTAATCGATTTTTCCATTTTTTTCATTTATTCATGAAAAGTTCGTACAATAAGGGCATTTCCTAAAAATAGACTAGGAAAATAAAGATAGACACCCTAACAAGACCAAATTTCCTAGACGTGAATTGAAAACACATTCTCCGAAGTCTTTTTTTTTTTTTGTGCAAATGATTCATTGTATGGCAATTTCCTCATTTCATTTCTAATTGACAAATGAATTAGATCAAACGATTAGCCTAGATTGTTATGGACGTACCAAAAGTAAATTGCATAGTATAGGGATATAAGACTTACTTCACCAAGAAAATCAATGGCAATCACATAGACAAGCATATGAAATGTGAGGCTCGATTTCTACTCTAGACAGGCTTAGCAAAGTGAAGTTAGCAGGGTGGGATGACTAGTTGTAGCCTCGCATACTAAGTCAAGTTCTCCTAACTCCGGCTCGGTCAAGAATGATACCCCAATGCGACGCAGTCTCGCGGGCAGAGGTAAACATTCTTGACACCAAGAAAGAAACTTTTGGGATTGAGTTGGGCAACCTCTACTACGCGGCCTCGCGGTCGAAGTCATATCCAACTCAATACCATCCTAGGTATCCTAGCGTGGCCCAGGTCCGGCGGCAGGTTGTGTGTGCAATAATGTAGTGCTAAATGCAGGGCATGCACGACAGTTTATATCAAGCAACACTTCAACAGGAAAATAAACCATACATTTCCAACTCCAACCTGCAAGACAAGGGTTAGCAATCACTACTCCCCTTATACCTCCTAATCTGCAAGAACATTTAACACCTTAAATGTTAGGGACGTACCTGCAATCCTCGCTGCCAAACAAAAACATTTTTCAAAAAAAGAAAATTGGCCTAAGTCCACTAAGAGTTTCAACTCAAGTCCCCATTGGAGTCGCCAAGCTGTCGCAACCTAATTTTTCGGGGTGAACCACCTAAAATTTGGCTAATGGATTGTTAAGCCTAGACTTAACTCGAGCTCTCCCAAGCCCATACCAATTCACGACTTTGGTTCAAATTCTTGATTTTCAATTAGGAGTCGCCACTAATCTATTTTTGGTGGGTCGATTAGAAACCCAAGTAAAGCAACAGGAGGTTTACTTTACTCCCGCAAACCGAGACTATGGGTGGGGACTTGGTTACACTAGATTTCTCTAATGCCCTTTCGGTACCATTCTTTTATTTAAAAAATGTTTGGCAAGCAGTTTGAATTGATTTTAAATCTATTTCCCTAACATGTGAGGTGATCATGCGGGTGCGCAATCCGCCAATTTAACACCCAGATAAACAATAAATAAATTGCAAAAAAAACTTACCTCAAAGCAACGAAAGCATCTGCAATGTTAAATTAAAATCCACATCAACAACCCTAGATATGGTTTCTAATTAACACGCAATTTCAATTTTTCTTTTCACTTAATTGATGAAAATCATGCAATATGCAATGCAATATTAACTAAATGACCTAATTCTAATGACATGTAATTTCTAATTGAATGGACCGAGCAACAATCACTAAATGGCATGCATTTCATGAATCTAATCCTAGTGACATGTACATGACATTTTCTTTTTTCTTAAAAAAAATGCAATTTATCCTAGAAAATAAAACTAATTTATTCTAAGACATTTTTGTATTTTTCATGAAATTTTCGAAATTAAAAAAATGTGAAAATTATCTAACTAAATTAAGATTCTATTCAATTTGTATTAGGAATTAGGTTGAGCCAAATCTTAATTAAAACCAAGATATTATCTTAACTTAGCAATCTCTAACCTAAGAAAACGTCTATCTAAATCAATCTAAATTTAAAAGGAAATATGCAATTTTATCCTAGTATGCAATGACGTACAAAGAATATCCTAATTCTACATGACATATGCATGATGATTTTTCTTTTTAATTAAAATTCGAAATTAAAAATTGCTAAAAATAAAAATCTAATTAAAGTGAAATATTATCTATTTTAAGTTAGGAAATAGACTAATCTGAATCCTATCTTAACTTAGAAATTTATCTCAACATGCAATTTGATTCAAAGAAATTATCTAACCTAGATACCATCTAAACATGCATTTAAAGAAGAATCTAACTATTCCATCATGTAATTCTATCTAGGAAATCAATTCTAATCTACATGATATGCAAATGCAATTTTTGTATTTTTGGAATAAATAAAGCAACTAAAAGACAAACACCAAATCATCCATGGTCATCAAAGGTATTATCCATTGTTCGAGTTTGGAAATGATATCTAATGAAACCTGATTGTTTCGCTAATAAAATCGATAAATTGATCTTAAGCCTTAAAGATCAAAATATCGATTTTATTCCGCTTGATTAATTATTCCATCGAAAGCCTTATAGATAGAATAAAAATCATAGTGCGGTTGCGAATTAGGAAATAAATCATAATTGAAAGTTATGTCTATCACTCACGGATATGAAACTAGATATAAATAGACATATATTAGGCAATAAAAGATCCAAATATACCAGGGATGTGCATCTTACCTAATTTGATGATATTCTTCCCAAATTTGGACCAAGTGCAATTGGACCGAGATGCGACCGGTTTTTCGACGGCGAACGGCGACAATGCTTCACGTAAGAGTCGTCACGGCAAGGAGTGAGTTCGGTGGGGTTGAAAATTTTAAGGAAACCTGCAAAGCAGAAATTTCTTGAGCTGTAGAGAAGGCCGCCTGTGGCGTTTGTCCCAGCGTGGATCGTGCACGATTTTTTGAAGGATTTGTGTTCTTTTCTTTAGCTCTTGTTCTCCACGTTTTGCAATCCTCACTGAGTCTCACCCAGTTGACATCAGGTTGATGATGGTGCGTTGTGGGTGATGGTGGGATCTCTCGGTAAAGGATGACCGTGGGCTCACGGTCAACGAACCCGCAAAAATAAGAACTTCGGGATCGACTTGGTTCGGATGCGAATGGGAACGGTGGCTTTACGGCTCGAATAGACAGCAACTCGTCGTTGGGCGTGGCATAGATCAAAGCAGCAACGGATCGTCACGGGCTATTTGAACACGGCGGGGGCAGCAAAGGCGACACGCCAAGGATAGTCACGGTCGAGCAAGTTCGCATCCAAGGATAGAGATGATGACCAGCAATTGCGAAGACTCGGATTGAATAGCTGGTGATGAAGAGAGGTGACAGGCGTGTCCTCGATTGGCAGATCTGCAAGAGCCACCTCCCTCTTTGTTGTCTTTTATCCTCTGCAAGATCACGTGATGGGTTTCCTTGACTTGGAATTCCCAACCTTGGTCGACAGTTTTGATAGTGGGGAACAAAACCCACCCCTTGAACTCACGGTCTTTGACTTTTAACTTGGATGAATCAACTTATCGATGACACTACGACGGTGCTTGCCAGTTGGAGATGCGAGCGATGGAGAGCAGTAGCAAAGACACGTCACGGCTACCGTTGGAGCACAGCGAGACCCGAGGGGATAATGTGAAGCCGCGGCTGGCTACTTTGTTGCGAAGTTGCTAGAAGTGGTGAGAGGCAATCGCGTCGGAGGTGCGACCACTGGTCTGGTCGCGGAGAGGGCATTGGCGTGGAGAGTTGTCTCCACCGAAAGTTGGCCGAGATCTCTCCCTCTCTCTTACGTGATTTCTTATTTCACGAATTTGTGGCCGTATATTCTCAATTGTCTGGCCTCCTTTGAAAACCCTACGCATTTTTCTTTATACAAGTCATGAATTAGGGTTTTATTTTTTTTTCCAAATTGATATCTGCGAAGATTCTTTTTCCAAGTGCAATATTCACTTTTCGCATCGCCCTATAAAAAAAATTCATCATATCCCAGAAAAATTTCAAATTCTATATTTCACAATATAATTTTCGATTATAAAAGAAACGGGCTTGGGCCAATTTCTTTCGCTTTGGGCTTAGTTCGGCCTGCCAAACAAATAAACGCAAAAAATAAACGCAAAAAAATACAAATTAAAAATAAATGCACCTAAATTTATATCTTTATGCAATTATTTTTATTTTTATATTTTTAGGGATAAAATTAACCCCTAATTTTCACGATAAATAAATAAACGGGCCGCCAAAATTTAGGTGTCAACAACGTGTCCTCGCACTCTCCACGTCAGCCACTTTGCGCGCTCTGCTCTCTCTCCTCCCTATCCTGTGCACCCTCTCTCTTTCCTCCTAGCCTGCATGCCCTCTCTCCTCTCTCCTCTGCAATGCATTTATTATGATCTTTCCTTCTCAAACGAAGGAAAGAGAAGCCTGTTCATCTCCATTTCTCTCACTTGACCTGGAAGACGAAGGTTTTGAAATTTTGAGTCTCAAATTTTCTCTCTTCGCGCTCGTCACTCCTTCGCCGTGCGTCAAGCAGCCATTCCCCTGCCGTCGCCGACGAACCACATCATGGCCGTCCCCTCTCTGGCGCTTGCTTGCTTCTCTCTCTACGCTCGTTGCTACTCCAACATTTGTTTCGACATTCCTGGGATCACGGACGCAGCATGTGGAGGAGAAGCAGGCCTCTACGGGCTCCCCTCAACTTCGGCAAGCGTCGCCCATCGACCGAGACCCCCGGACATGGAAGGCTCGGAGGCGAGCTTCCTGGAGAAGCTGGTGTTGTAAGCGGCCAGTGCGGTGCTTAGCTGCCTCGTCATATTTGCCTGGCTCTGTCACCTCGACCCGAACTGAGAGGCCTCCAAGATGGCCCTTGAGAACAAGAAGGAAATCCTCAAGCACCTTTTCTTAATAGGTATTAGCTACATACATGAATATAAAGGAGACAAAGCCCACCAGTCAATAGTGGCTGAGAAAGTTCTCATCGATCAGTAGAACAACCCACAGCTTTCGGACTCAGGTCTGCACAACCTCCTCGCAGATGATATGGTCCTCACCATGCTCAAGGCTAGCGCTGCCATGGGCTACCTCGCCCCAGAGTACACAAGCACCGGCTACTTCACCGAGAAGAGTGACGTGTATGCCTCTGGTGTTCTGGTGCTCTAGATCCTATCGGGGAAGCGTGTGATCACTCCAGCAATCCAACATGGAGTGGAAGCATGTTATTTCGAGGAATTCTTCGACGAGGACCTTGAGGGAAACTTCTCCGAGGCCAAGGCGACCCAGCTCGCTTTCTTTTGTTTAATTTAAAGAGACCATGTTGTAAATGATTATGTTGTTTAGCGACGGATGAATCGACTGTTTCTGACTTAATACTATGAACCTAAAACTTCTTTCAACAATGTGTTTGGCAAACCGCTATTTGCTTTAGCAAAATTGAATGTTTTAAGTCCCTGGTCTCAAATGTGCAGAAATGTCATGTTTCTCAATAGTTTCTTTCCCTTCTCACGCTTTGAGGGCCAAAGAGAGGCAAAACTCTGCAGAAAACACAGCTTGTGTATAGAAAAGAAATAACAAAAAATGTAGATTTTCATTACACAATTTAGTGAATCTCTGTTTACATTTGCAAATTTTTTTAGGAGTTTGTTTGGATGGCTAAATCGAGATCCACCAAAAATTCTTGGTCCTCTATTTTCTCAAACAGATCCAAAAAAGCAAATGCATATCATCCTCAAGCTTCAATCTGTCTCCTCAGTGGCGAGATGATCTTAAAAACATGCTCTTTGTGATGCAGTTGTCTACTGTGCAGCACCTGCCACCACCGCCACCGCCAGCTTTAGCACCTTTTGCAATCCTAATCACCATAAGACCCTCCCCTATCGGCAAAAAGTGAGCTCTCAATCCACTCCACAACGTGCCCTCGTGAAGGGCATTGTACCCCACGATGATCCCTCTCTCGCCTTCTCGTGCCGCCTCGAACGCCCCACGCGGGTGGTTGCCTCCGCAGTCTAGGAGCACGAATTCCGCGACCGAACCACTTGGCGATTTCCTTCTTGTGCTCGAGGGCTTTCTTGGAGACCCCCAGTTTGGGTCGAGGTGACAAAGCCTGGCGACTATGATGACGCAGTTGAGCGCCGCACTGGCCGCTTACAGCACTAGCTTCTCCAGGAATCTCGCCTCCGAGCCTTCCATGTCCGAGGGTCTCGCTCGGCGGGCGATGCTTGCTGACGTTGAGGGGAGCCCAAAGAGGCCTGCTTCTCCTCCGTGTGCTGCATCCGCGATCCCAGGAATGCCGGAACGAACGCCGGAGCAGCAATGAGTGCAGAGAGAGAAGCGAGCGAGCGCCGAAGAGGGGGCGGCCATGATATGGTTCGTCGGTGATGGCAGGGGAATGGCCGCTTGACGCACGGCGGAGGAGCGATGAGCACAGAGAGAGAAAATTTGAGATTCAAAATTTTGAAACCTTCGTCTTCCAGGTCAGGTGAAAGAAATGGAGATGAACAGGCTTCTCTTTCCTTTTGAGAAGGAAAGACCGTAATAAATGCATTGCAGAAGAGAGAGGGCATGCAGGCTAGGAGGAAAGAGAGAGCGTGCACAGGATAGGGAGGAGAGAGAGCAGAGCGGGCAAAGTGGCTGACGTGGAGGGTCCGAGGACACGTGTCGATGTGTGAATGATTTAGAGTAAAGATGACGTGGTCCTTTTAGGGTACCTAATATTTTCTCGCGAGTATCCAATTTTGAGCTATATGCATTGCAAAAATTATGCCATGTCTTCAAATTTTTAATTAAAAAAATGAGGACGTTTATGGTTTCTTTGGAAAATTATGTTAAAGTGAACTTGGAGTGAAATTCGTTCTAAAAGTAGATATCATTCATCATTGTTATTAGGCATAGAAGTATGGCGGTGGTAATACGAAAAAATTATAATGAGCAATTTATGACATACTTATTTAAAAATACGGTATAAATATAACACACAAATAAAATATATATCACTTAACTATCATGCCTAATTTATGATTGATGAAAGCTTACACTTACTATTACAATTGTTTTTCTCACATGATACGCAAAAACAGCTGGAGGAAAGCGAACTCTTTTTTATTTCTTTCCCGCCAGCTCTTTCTTTTTCACCTCGATTTGAAGCCCGCAAACTTTGAAGGAGCCTGAGCTTTCATGGATGACTTCAATAGCTCCTCATCTTCATGTACGTCTGCCAAATAGTTCCCTACTATTTACCCTTACTATTTCCTACACAGTAGCCTCGACAAGTAGACGTTGATTTCTGATGATTTTTTTCGTTGAAGACAAGAATTACTGTATCCCTTGTCAAATTCTGCGCATGCTGCATAGAACTTGAATAGGGGAGAATAAAGGGTCCATGGACAAATCTTTTGGCTGACGATTCGGCGAAGTTACTGATTGACGTGGGTGCTTTTCCTTTTTGGCTTTTGAACAGTTGGAGGACACCAGCATGTTTCACATTGACGCCAAGAAGAAGACGTTTGTGGCTTTGCAGGCGCGGAAATAAGGGGGTCAATTCCAAAAAGGAAAAAAAACTTCAAATTTTAAGTTTAATTTCAAATTTATCTCGAATTTTTTTATTTAAAAATTTAAATTTTAAGCCCATTCCTAAATCTGCCTCAAACTTTTCTTTTATTTCAGAAAAAAATCCTAAACTTTAGGTCTACTCTCAATTTGCCCCAAAAAATCTATTCTGAACTTTTTTTATCTTAAAAATAAATCCAAATTTTAGATTCACTCCCAAATCTACCTTGAACTTTTCTTTTGTTTCAGGAAAAATCCAAAACATTAAGTTCAGTTCTAAATTTATCCCAAATTTTGTTTTGTCTAAACAAATTGATATATATATATATATATATATATGATAAATTTACTCCAAACTAATTTTTGACCACGAAAAACCTTAAATTGATATAAATGTGACAAATTTAATCTCCGATTGTTTATGTTAAATTTTATTATTAAATTATTCAGTTATATGACATGCGACAGTCGATGGGTATGCCAATATGAGGTTTTACCCTCCATTTGTACCAAAAATATCACCAACTTTTAATTTATCCTCAAATTTACTTCGTGGTCCAATCTCAACTTATGTGGCATTTCCACATCGATAATAAATACATATTGACAATACGGCATGGAAAATTATCTTCAAATAAACAATTATAGTATAAAAAAAATTAGAGACTACTAACTGCGACTTTTGGATAAAGAGCTAAGGGAGCAATTTAGGACTAGAGTAAAAAGTGATAATTTTATTTTCGACAAAATTTTTTTGGAATAAATTTGAAATTAGACTTAAAGTTTGAGGTTTTTTTGAGATAAAAGAAAAGTTCGGGGCAAATTTGAGACAAACTTAAAATTTAGGATTTTTTTTAAATAAAAAAAAAAGTGTGGGATAGATATGGGGCTAGATATAAAATTTAGGATTTTTTGTTTTTGAAATTGGGCCGAAAGAAGAGTGGTATGCACGGACGAGGAAAGTGACAAAGGTCCCCGATTCATGAGATAGAAAGATTGATTCTTCCATTTGCGAAAAACTATGATAGAAAGACCTACCCGACCGATGCAGTGTAGGGTGTAATTACATATTGCAATGCATCGCTTAGAAAAAGTGAATGAGGGTTCTGGTTGTTCTTCATTCAAATCTAATTGAGATACAACACCTTTGACTCGTAGGGTGTAACGTGTTGCCATCGAACACCCCCCCCCACATCCTCTTCCCGACTTTAAGTTAAACATGTCCTATCCAGTCACATCTCATCTTATATCCTTCCCTTCTTCTTTTTACTTTCCTCTCTTTTTTAAAAGAAATTTCTTCTAGCCATTTGTGCTTTCACACCCAAACACAACCTCGTTAATTTCTTCAAGAAAATATACTCTCTCTCTCTCCGTGGTCATGCCCGAAAGGAGTAGTAGGTTCTTTCGGTAGGAATGAAAAGGAAAAATAACAAAAGTAAATTGAAGAAAAAGGAAGGAGAGAAGAAGGGGGATTGGAAAAGAGGGCATGTGGTACCCCCTCGGCACGGCCCCCAATCTTTTAGGGTCGCCACAGGTACCTATCCCTTATCCTACCATATAACAGTCTATATGCCTTTTTAATTTAAAAAAAAAAAAAAACCATAGTTCATAGGGGTTGTTCAATTTCTTACTTTTTTTTTTTTTTGAAAAGGTTTCAGCGCAGACTCATCAACGGAAGCATAAACGAGTCTCACCATCCCTTACTCCAATAACAATAACGCAATGCACACCTACTATGCACCAAAAGAAAAGATAAAGCCGAGTCACTTTTATTTACATTTTTACGATGGACATCTCGAGTCGGTACAGCAAAAAGCCAAAATTTTTAACTATACTTGGCTATGACTCAAAGAGATCTCGACCCAACATCTGACATGTATACCCATCCATCAACAAGTGTTGGCTATCCCAAAAAGTGTCAGCTCCCACCAATCATACGAGCCATCACACCCAACCCGATGCATCGGGCGGCGGCGGCGGCAATATCCCTAGCATCACCCCATCGCGACGGACGTGGACAGACAGAAACTTCTAGACAACCGAGCCCCCAGCCAAGCCCACATCATACATGACCAGCACACGGACTCAAATGAACACCAGACCAGGAACACTGACACAGATGTGCTCCGTGCACTCAACCTCGACGTCAGACGGTAAGCCATAGAAGGTACCGCGCGCGACCAGTCGTAAGGGCATCTTTTAATCTGAAATGTTAATCCCCAAAGGGGTGAGTACAACCACTCAGTAGTAAAGATCCATCAAACTACACAAGGCAGCCAGCAGAACAAACAGAATGTCACAAGCAAGCTGCATATCATCAATGCTATTAGGCTTACATTTCCATGCAGTCATACATATGTCACCATGCAATCATGCATATATCACCATGCAATCATGCATATACTACCATGCCATCATGCATATACCCATGCACATGATTCAATTTTCAATTTCAATAGGATCTCATTTCATCTTTCTTTCCAGGGATCAATGTTTGCATCCCTCTATTTATCGCTCACACCCAACCTGGTATTGCGAGGAGCCTCCGGCACACACCTCCGGGCATCCCGACACTCCCGGGGAACATCGTCGACTCAAGGGTCCGACGGTATTATCACTTACACAATTTATAATCACAGGTGTGCTTCACTTTCATCTTGGCATTTGATGCGATAATGTCAAAGGTTTAGATCAACTTTTGATGTTATATGACATGCCAAATTTCACCACATGTGCAAAAAAAGCAACCACTCAAGACAATACATCACGTAGAGAAATTCATTTATTTTTGAAAATGCATCAATTTTCGGATAAAACAGAATGCACTCCTTTAGTTAAAACTGTAGAAAAATTAGTAAACGGTATTAATAAATTCCGAAAATTTGACATGTTATAGACGAGACCTAAAGGCAGATATCTCATGAAGAACACCATACCAAAAGCATCTCACACAATTCAGTACGGTCCATGCATCACAGCTTTCAAAATTTCAATATTTCAGTTTGCACAGTTTCAGAAATAATTTCGATTAAATACCCAAATGAACTCCAAAAATTCTGAAATTTTGATATGTTGTAGACGAGATCTAAAGGTAAATATATCGTGAAGAAATAGAAATCCAATTCGTTCTAGATTAATAGATATAGTCGATTAATTCCTCCTGTTCTTGGTGTCGTTTTTCCAGATTAACCTCTTTCAAAGAAAATTCGTTTCACCGATCTACACATGTCCCTTTCTTCCAAATTTTCATTATGTTATTCCTCAGAATGTTATCTACAACTTTCATTAAGGACACAAGATCAAATTTCAACTGGATGATTTTATAAAAAATCACAGAATCATACTAGGTCGAGATAGCATTTTCCCAGATCTAGTTTCTTCAAAGGACAACGATTTCACCGACCTATACTTGTTCATTTCCTCTAAAGTTTTGATATGTTATACCTCAAGAAGTCCTCTACAACTTTCATTAAGGAATCGAAGTGAGATTTCAACAAAAAAGCTACTTTACAGTCCACGAAATCACTAAAGGTCAGCACAACAAATTCAGATCTAGTTTCTCCAAAGGAAAATCATTTCACCAAGCAATACTTGTCCGTTTTATCTCAATTTTTAGTATGTTACTCCTCAAGATGTCCTCTACAACTTTCATCAAGAGGTCGAGGTGAGATTCCAAATAAAAAGTTACATGCAGCACACGAACTCATGGAGGGTCGGACTGATTTTCCAGAAAACAGCATGCAAAACCATGGCACTTCTCCCCAATGCTCCGAAATTTCCTCACCTCTACCACATCCAACGTTTACCATCCAACATACTCACATCACAGCTAGCAAAAGGGTAGATAAATGGACTCTACTTGCCTCTAGTCCGAGCAAACACAGCAAGCAATGAACGGAGGGGCAAGGCGGCTCGACGGCGGGACACGGCGGCGAATGGACCTCCTCCTTCCCTCTCGCACGCACGGTCTCCCTTCCTCTCTTCCTCTCTTCCTTTCCTTTCTCTCTTCCGTGCGACACCCCCACCCCTTCCTCGCTTAATCCGCCCCTCTCCCCCTCACTAATTTCCTCCCCCCTTCATGATTAACCATCATTAGATTTTGCATGGTTCTTACACTTGGCTACTAAGGGGCAACACTTGGCAATTCCATGCAAGGGAGGGGGTTTATCCGGCTGGGCTTGGGCCCCTTGGTCGATGGCCCATAGGGCTCCTTGGGCCGGCTTTGGGCCGCCCTTGGTCGACCCAATAAATGGGGAGTGGTGGGCTGGTTTGGGCCTTAAGAAATCAGCCCACCCTTCCTTTAAAAATCTATCCTTAATCCCCATTTACAACAAATACTTAATTGAAATTTATAAGGCCATAAAACTTGCAACATAATTCAATAAAATTCAACCTATAACACACATGGCCAAGAATAAAATTTTCCTATCAAATAATTATCCATTGAAGAGCTCGGCCTTAATCTAATGCAAATCATGGGTCAAAAGGCTACATAATACATTGATGGTGCTTCCATCACCTATCCATGGCTCATAGCACATCTAGGGATTATCATGAAATTCTAGGATGCCACAGGGCACCCGGAATGAGATGTACTATTCATTTTGTAAATATGATTTCTACAATGCCAAGGAGACCAACAACGAGTCACGAAGATAAATTTGTAACTATGTGATGCAAGAAATGACGCAATAACATCTCATCATTATGAGTAAATCATCACCAATCAAATAAAAAAATGTAATGATTCGGTCTGACAAAGACGAGTGATTATTAAGATGAGAGGATCTGCACAAGAAGCGACTCTTGACAAGCTTATAAGATAGCGAATTAGGCAAGAATGAATCGAATAGAGAGAATGATTTTGGAATATATATGAAAATTGAAAATTTTCAGCTTGTCATTCAGGCTAAAAAGACTGGATAAAGAGTGAATTCTAACAAATTTCTAGGATGATAAAAAGGGTGAGAATGAATCAAACTAGGCACGGGAAAGAGGAAGAGTGATTCAAACGTTCAGCCGCAAAGATTGAAGCCCGCAAATTTTGAAAGACAAAATCCTAAACTATAGCTTCACGTACACATCAAGGGCTCCTCACCCTTCATTTTCTAGTGAAAACATTTATTGTCCCAAATAGTTCCCTACTGGGAGACTTCCTATTTGCCACATAGTAGCCTATGGACGTTGATTCCTAGATCTGATATTGTCACGCCCCCACTCTTGAGCGCGCGCACACCTCTCGGTGGTCGATAAAATTTGCGACATCCTAGGACGCGTTGCCGACCCATTCATTTTATTGCACATGCAGAAGCAAAATAAAAACCCCTGACAGTAAACAACATGGGATAGAAAAGCAGGACAAACAATTTTCACAAAAACCACACTTTATAAACAAACTAGGTTTATGTACAAAACTAGTTTGTCTACCAAAAAGATCGGTCCACAAAAAGGAAACTGTCCTACGATCCACTAGTCGGACACATTCACTGATCCTTTGGGCTCCATAGGCTCCGGATCCACCACAGCACCATCAGGAGGGTCAATTGTACCCTCACCAAAAGCGGCGTCGACTACCCCATTGGGGACCTCAAAATCGTGGAGGGGACCAGTTCTGTATCCATTGAGCCCGTGGAGGAACCATGCCCTAAATCGATGAGGTACCCTCTAAGGTAGGCCCTCATCAACCCAGACGGTGGTCACTACGAGCTCATAGATCTAGACCCCGTGGCCTCCGGGAACAGGGTAGTCGGTAATCAGCTCGGTAACCCTCAGAGGCTTGACCAAAACGAACTGGCGGGACTACCATCTAAGGACCTAAAAAGATTGAGCCCACGACGGGGTAAGACAATGTCTCAACAAGTTCACCCCTTAAACCCCTATTAGGAAGAAAATACGCCTAGGGGTGGCCTAACCACACAACCACAGAGGACTTACCTCACCTCAGTTCCTCTCTGCACGTCAATACAGTTCATATACAGAATGCATATAATCGATGCACACATCAATTGGAATGTCTCACTCAATCACAATCAATCACAGGGGTCCTGATTATAGGGCCAAATCGTTATGACACATCTCATACCGTGTCACACAATTTTGTCCCATAATCCGGCGCATATATCTCAATCATTCACATGTTCCAATGATCATGGCCCCCAGGGCACGGCCTAATCTCTGTTCGGCGGTCTTCTGGCTTAGCCAAGCATCGTCTCACCCCGTTGAGCACGGCTATGTCTCTATTAGACGGCATTCCCAAAGGAGCATCGGTCCAAAATCTACTGTGACCGGCTTCCGTTGTCCAGGGGCGTCCTATATAGGGGCAACGTCCATCGGGGATGGGTTCTCTTAACCAGCACACAATCATTTAATTCCGGCCAAGGACATTGTGCTTTATACTCACAAGCCTCAATTAAGATAACGACCTTGGCCTGTTTTCTTTGTATTAAAAACACTTGGTGAAAATAATCGTGTGGGTACACAGTCAGATTGAACCAGAAAATTTTGATATCATTCCTTTTAAAATCCCACTATTTGATATAGTATTTAAAACCATTTTCGGTGTCAAAACCCGATACCCGGTATTTTCTAATTAAATATGAAAATTTCACGATTTTGAAATAAATACTCAAAAATCAAAATCACCATTCAATTGCACTCAATTGCATAAACTAAGCACACCATTGCAATCAACACGAAATTCCGGTCATCGGCTATCCCGGTATAATTTCCGAAAAATAATAAATAATTAAATAAATACCAAAATTAATTAAATAATGGAAATTAAATACCAAAAATATTAACTTAGGCCGGAAATGCTAATCTAGCCACCTAAACGGGCCTAGAAAATTTCCAAATCTATCTAGATAAATAGTACAATCTATCTAGCCCTTAATCGATCTAATCTAACCATCTAACATGCATAATTAAGCAATTAAATCACTAATCTAATCTAACTAATCACCTAATCCATAATTAGCATAAACTAAACACCCTTAAGCATCATTAACCTCATAAGCAAGGTTTAGTGAGTAAACTCACCGGTTTTGCAATCCGGTGAGTCCACAGCGACGACAACGCGGAGGTGAGCGACAAATAAGCTTGCGGCAACACCAAGCGAGGCTGGGAAAGGCCTAGAAAAGCCTCACGAAGCCCATAGCAAAGCTGTTGGGCTCGGTTCTGTTCTGCAAGAACCGAGCTAGGCCGAGTGACTGGAAACGGCAAGGAGGGGTGGTGAACGGTAGCGGCGGACCAGGCGGGACTACGGCGGGACTTCCAGCGGCTTTAGACAACGACGTACAGTGGCTGGCGACACTGGACGGGGCCTCGAGACACACGGACGATGTAGGACGCGCGGGCTGGAGCAGCACGGGCGAGCGGGCGCGCGACGGCGCTGGACGGCGGCTGCTGCTCGGACGGGCAAGGGCGGCGGTCGATGGGCAAGGGGGCTAGCTTCTCTGGTTTCTCTGGTTCTCACAAGCTCTCTCAACACCTCAATAATGGAGAAAGCAAGGCTGAAGAGGAAGAAGAAGCTGCTGAAGAGAGGGGGACCCCAAATGGCTTCCAAGCCTTCAACACTTGTCCAATTCACTCATCTCACATGCCCCCACCACTCCTCAGCCATCCACAGCCCATTTCTCTCTCTCAAAACTTCCTTAGCAAGCCAAGATGGCTGCCCAATTGTTACACCCCCCTTGGCCTACGAATTTTGTACATTCTCCATCCAATTCCATTCAATTCTTACTCAATTGAGCTCAAATCAAAGCCTATAAATTCAGCCAAGGTGCCCACATCACATTCCACATTTTTCCTTGCCCAAAGATCCCATTTGACTGCCAAAAATACGACCAAAAACGGTCCCTCAAATTTCCCGGTCCAAAATAACCTTACTTTGAATTTTTCACCGAAATCTCGTGTTTGCAAAAAAATCTTCGGAGGATGAGTCGACGTTCCTAAAATGAATTGTGACATGACAGAACTTTCAATTTCTGAAATCGGATTTAAATTCGCGATAATTTCAACCGAGCACGATTTTAGCGTGACCTAACCTACCGGGTAACTTTTAGGAATTTTTGGTGCAATTGACTCGTGGTCGATTATTTTTTAGCCACATTGTACATCTTCGACTCATTGGCGACTCTCAGTTGTCGTGAAAATCTCGAGGTTTCAAATACGGACACGGGTACAAAAATGACAGAAGAATCGGTTTAGTGCTGTTCGACGAGAATTTTGCAATTAGGTGGAATCACCCACACTTTAATCACATAACTCAGTCAAATTGATCTATCTTTGATCTCTAATCGATTTTGATAGTGTCGTATTAACCTTTGTAGATTAGCATGGTCGAGCAGTCGATTTCTAGTCGAATTCTTAAGTTTATTGCGTTAAAATCCCTTGACGACTTCGCCTGATAGACTAGTTATCTCGTGAGTGATCAGCTCAGAGAAAAGAACTATAGGCATGTCGATGAAAAGCCCGACTCATTCAATTGAAAATAAAACCTGAAAATCAGGATGTCACAGATATGCCCTTGTTGCACGGCTCAATTAGAGGACAAATGCCTCATGCGAGAAAATATTCAGTGGTATGTGCGCGTCACGTCATCTACTGACATGGTGTGCACATACCACTAAGATATCGACACGTGCAATGGGGAGGTACGAGCTGTTCGAGGAATCACGAGCTCTCTAAGTGCCGGCCAGGTCATATGGGCACCATCAGTTAAAGACAAGAATGAATATATGGTTTTTGTTGGGTGGTCATCAAATCTAAGGAAGTTTGGCATCAAGTATTGCAACAACAGGCCTTGTGCACTATATGCGGTTAAAGTTGGTGTCAAGTGGGTACATCCTCAATTGGTTTCCTGCTCTTGCAAAATTTTTTCTTTATGTGACTATTATTGATATGACTTTTAAATGTGATTTTAAGAATTCTAAAACATCATCCAATTTTGTAGAGTTGATGCTGGTGTAGATTCCCCTTTGTGTAATTTAACTCAGAGCATCAGCAGTGCTTTCTTTCCCCGTTTCAGGTATTACCTTCATTTGTTATTCATTTGGGTTTATCATGTTAGAATTTTTTACAAAGAATGCCCACAATATTCACTTAATGGTCTCGGTCTGACTCCAGTGATGCTTACCTTCCTTACGCGATCACACCATTACCGGTGCTTGGCCACGAAACCTGGATCTCGCTACTTTTCCTTTCTTTGAGGTTCGGGTCTCTAAACTCTTTCATTCCCTTTGATTTTTGAAGAACTTAAGAGCCTTTCACAAGGTGTCTCTCTGACTACTTTCCACATTTGTTTTGTGCAGCCTATCATAGTGGATGAAAATGGGGTTGAAATTGAAGGCAAGTGTAGTGGATACCTGTGCATTAAAAGTTCCGGCTGGGGCATTTCATACACTCTATGGTGATCATGAGCGATACGAAACAACATACTTCAAACCATTCCAGGGATACTATTTTACCGGTGATGGCTGCAAAGGAGTTAGTTGATACAACTGTTAAATTATTGCTTGAGTTACTTGCTTCTCAAGATCTTCTCTTTTGGTACCTTCATTTAAACATTTTTTATGTTCTCATACAATGTGGCTTTGCTTTTGTTGAGAAACTTCCAAAGACCAATTCTTTTCCTTCTTAAAGCACCTAGTGCCTTGAATTGTGGACTAGTTATCGATGATGCTTCACTTGCCTGCGGTGGACACCGGATTAGAATAGCAGAAGTCGAATATGCTCTTGTCTCACATCCCAAATGTGCGGAAGCTGCAGTTGTTGGTGTTGAGCATGAGGTATTTTAGATAGGAGTAAATTGATGATAAAATTTTCATTGCACTTGCTTTAAATGCTAACAAATTAACAAATCATGTTTTTGTCTCTAGGTGAAAGGACAAGGCATTTATGCCTTTGTCACTCTGGTGGAAGGTGAACCTTACAGCAAATGTGACATCCTGAATTTCCAGTTCTGTTTTCAATTGAATAAGTCGGGCTTTTCATCGATGCGCCTATAGTCCTATTCTCTGAGCTGATCACGCACGAGATAACTAGTCTATCTGGTGAAGCCGTTAAGGGATTTTAACACAATGGACTTGAGAATTCGACAAGAAATCGATTGCTCGATCGTGCTAATTTGCAAAGGTCAATACAGCACAGTCAAAATTGATTAGAGATCGGAGATAGGTCGGTTCGACTGAGGTATGTGATTTAAGTGTGGGTGATTCCACTTAATTGCAAAATTCTGGTTGAACGGCATTAAACTGATTCTTCTGTCGTTTCTGTACCCTGTGTCCGTATTTGAAATCTTAAGATTTTCACGACAACCAAGAGTCGCCAATGAGTTGAAGATGTACAATGTGGCTCGAAAATAATCGACCACGGGTCAATTGCACTAAAAATTTCTAAAAGCTACCCGATAGGCTGGGTTACGCTAAAATCGCGCCCGGTTGAAATTAACCGCGAATTTAAACCCAATTTTAGAAATTGAAAGTTCTGTCATGTCACGATTCATTTTAGGAACGTCGACTCATCCTCCGAAGATTTTTTTGCAAACCCAAGATTTCGGCGAAAAATTCAAAGTAAGGTTGTTTTGGACCGGGAAGTTCGTAGGCTCGTTTTTTATTGCATTTTTGGCCGTCAAGTTGGTTCAATTGATGAGGAAAAATCATAAGAGGGACGATGACACCTTGGCTGAATTTTTGGGGCTTCAATTGAGCTCAATTGGAGTTGAAATTGAATGAAATTGAAGAGCAAATGTCCAAAATTCGTAGGCCAAGGGGGGAGCAACATTTTGGACCTTTTCAATGGCTTATTGAGGAAGCTTTGGAGGGCTAAGGGCTGCTGTGGATGGCTGAGAAGTGGTGGCGGCAAGCAATGAGTGTATTGGGCATGTGTTGAAGCCTTGGAGGCTATTTGGGGTCCCCCCTTCAGTTGAGCCTTGTTCTTCCTCTTCCTCCCTCCTTTCTCCATTGTTGAGGTCATTTGAGAGCTTAGAAAACTAGAGGGAAGCCAGCAGCTGTTGTCGACCAGCCGTGCCTGCCCGTCCAAGCCTCCCACTGCCCGTCGCGCACCGCACGCCGCCACGAGTCGTGCTCCGCCCGTCACACGTCATCCCACTCGCCCGCGCCTCTGTTGCACCCAGTCGCCATCTCCCGAGCTTTCTTGGCCGCCGTCCAGCTCTGCCTGAGCCATCGTCCAAGCCCGCCGTTGACCGCTGCAGCCCACCTGGCCTGTTTCAGCCCCAACCAGTTGCTTAATCCAGCTCTTTTGGCCCAAGGATAGAGCCAAAAGTCAGCAAGGGCCCTAGAGCTTCTAGGCCCATTTTTAGACCCGTTCAAACCTCTGTTGGCGACGCTGTGGGCTTGAGTGTTGCTCACCTCGGCGTCGCCATCGCCATGGACTCACCGGCCCACTAAACCGGTGAGTTTACTTGCTAAACTCTGCTTAGGGAGTTAATGATGCTTAAGGGTTGATTAGTTTAGGCTAATTATGGTTTAGGTGGTTAGTTAGACTAGATTAGTGATTTAATTGCTTAATTATGCATGTTAGGTGGTTAGAATAGATTGATTAAGGGCTAATTAGATTGAACTATTTATCTAGATAGGTTCGGAAATTTTTAGGCCCATTTAGGTGGTTAGATTAGCATTTCCGACCTAAGTTGGTATTTATTGTATTTAATTTGCTTTATTTAATTTATTTTGCTATTTATTTAATTATTTATTATTTTCCAAAAATTATACCGGGATAGCCAATGACCGAAATTTCGTGCTGATAGCAGTGGTGTGCTTAGTTTATGCAATTGAGTGCAATTGAATGGTGATTTTAATTTTTGAGTATTTATCTCAAAATCGAGAAATTTTGGTATTTAATTAGAAAATACCGGGTGTCGGGTTTTGACACTGAAAATGGTTTTAAAGACTATATCAAACGGTGGGATTTAAAAAAAAAAAAAAAAGAGGATATCAATCTTTCTGGTTCAAATTGACTGTGTACCCACACATGATTATTTTTATCAGGTGTTTTTAATATGAAGAAAATAGGCCAAGTTCATTATTTTAATTGAGGAATTTGTGTGCAAAGCACAATGTCCTTGGCCGGGATTGATTGATCGTGTGATGGTTAAGTGAACCCATCCCCAGTGTGCGCCGATATATCAGTTTGTGCGAGCAATAATCTACATCAGCTTGTGTGAGCAATAATCTATATTAGCTTGTGTGAGCAATAATCCCTGGCTACGCCAGAAGACTGATGTGTGTCGGTAGTTCATGCTTGTGCGAGCAATAATCGAATTGGAATGTGTAATTAATTGTAATTGATGCGCCGGATTATGGGACAAAATTGTGTGGCACGGTATGGGACGTGTCATAATGATTTGGTCTTATAATTGAGACCCCTGGATTGATTGTATCGATTGTATTCAATTGATCGATTGATTGATGGTATTGATTGAGTATATGAATTGTACTGACATGCAGGAGGGAACAGAGGCAAGGTAAGTCCTCTGTCTTGTGTGTATAGACTGCCTCTAGGGGGTGAACTTGCTGAGACATTGTCTCATCCCATCGTGGGCTCAATCTTTTTAGGTCCTTAGATGGCGGTCCCGCCGGTTCATTTTGGTCAACCTTGGAGGGTTACCGAGCTGATTACTGACTACCTTGTTCCCGGAGGTCACGGGGTCTAGATCTATGAGCTCGTAGTGACCACTGTCTGAGTCGATGAGGGCCTACCTCAGAGGGTACCTTATTGATTTAGGGCGTGGTTTCGCTACGGGCTCAATGGATACAGAGTTGGTCCCCTCCAGGGTTTAGAGGTCCCCGCTGGGGTAGTCGACACCGCTTTTGGCGAGGGTAAAGCTGACCCTTCTGATGGTGCTGTGGTGGATCCGGCACCCTCAGAGCCTGTGGAGTTCGAAGCGTCAATAAACGTGACCAATTAGGGGGTCGTAGGACAATTTCCTTTTGAGGACTAATCTTTTTTATGAATAGACTAGTTTTGTATATAAACTAGTTGGCTGTTTATAATTGCGTGTTTTGGTTGTGAATTTGTTTCCTGGTTTTCTATCCTGTGTTGGTTGCTGTTAGGGGTTATCGTTTCGCTTCTGCATGTGCAATAAAATGAATGGGTTGGTAACGCGTCATGGGATGTCGCAATTTCATCGACCACCGAGAGATGTGCACGTGCTCGAGGATCGGGGTGTGACAACAAAGAACTGAGAAAATGCCTCATACTCACCGTGAGGAAACAGGTTTGCATCCCATTAACAGTCATTTCTTTATTTGAAAAGTAATTGCTCTTGCTTTCTTAAACTCCCCAAAGTGACTTAAATTTGTCATCTGACAACATGCAAGTTCTTGACAGAGTAACCTCTTAATGTGATGATAATTGTGATGGATCTCATTTTCTTTCCACATGCTAGTCCCACTCAAAACAAATATTGTTGAGCCTCTTGTTTGCTTACTCCTCTGAATATGTCCTTGGGCTTTGCAAACAGTGCTTAATCCCTTCCGTAATTACCATGGGGCACTATGCTTAAGATCTCACTCATACTTCTCATTTGATTATTAGATGCCTCTAATTTCTTATTGATTCCTGGTGACATCTAATGATTTTGATCTTAGCTATCTGAAAGTTATTTGCATATTCTGATTAACAATGAACATATTCATCACATGGAGCTCTATCTCCCTTTACTTACATGAGATGTGTAACGAGAATGATCAAACAAAGGGGACACATGCTAAATGGGCTCTTTTGGCGATGGATGACGATGAACTCACCGCATCTAACACTTCACCGACATCTTTTCTTTTTGGTTTCTCCCTTTCTTCCGAGCCAAAGACAACTATGTTATCGTAGGATTTGTAATCCTCGCATAACATTTACTACATAGCAAATATAGGGCCGGGTTCCATTTTATGTTCCTGGGCCATTTTGGCCTTCCTATGCTATTATTGGCTTCATCAGGCTTCAAAATATATTCGTTTTTCGTCCATGAACTAATAAACAAAGTGAAATCTATTTTATAGTCCATCTTGTGATAGGAAATTCATAAACATAACTTTCGACTAGGCAATCTGATTCATCTTCTGTACGACTTCTAGATAGGAGCATTTGCTGCGCCTGACAAAATTCACTAGGCGCCTAGCCTACCAGAAACTCGTAGTGGAAAGATAATGAGGAGAATCCAAGAAAATTGCCTCGAGGCAATTGGAAAAGCTTAGAGACACCAGCACATTTGGCGAGATCCATCGTTGTCGATCGGTGATCTCACTTGCCGATACCCGAAGTGCCAAGGTTTGTAACTTATGGGGTCGTCATCGGGATTTTCAGCCTCGGAGCTCTCATCGTTGTTGGATTTTTGAGTTTGTAAGTTGCAAGATGGTGCTTATTTCGAGTCAGCCTTTTCTTTAGCACTTCTCGTAACCGTTGGCATCGATCTTCGTCATAAGAATAAATGAAATAGGTTCTCTTCTGGTTAGCGGTGTAAAAATTACTTGTCGTCCACAAGAACGCAAGCATTATCAATTCTATAGAATAACACTTCAACATGCCTTTCGTCCCGTAAAAGGCTGTGTTATCGATTGCAACCATTGTCGGCCACCTTCCAACAATCTATACATCGAATATCTTCCATCACTAAAGGAAAGGTATTTTCATTGCCATTAGTCGGATTACCACAGAACAACAATGACAACCGACCGAGGAGGACATCTCCCCCCCGAACTCGCCTTTTCATCAGCTTTCCCCTGCCACGACGAGGGTTGAGACCATCCAAGAGAGGTTGCTTTCTCTCGCACCTGATCCGAAACAGGTGGAGATTGGTGGAGCGTCTGGTACTACTCGCCGCAAGCCGAAGAAACAGAGGTAGGCTTGCTGCCTTTCGCCTCTTTGTGCAGTTTTCTTTGTACATAGTTATATATGTATTTCGGTTTTGGAACATTAGAGGTCTTATGGATCCTTTAAGGAGAGCCGAGGTTCGTAAGTGGGCTACTTCTAGCGGCCTATCCTTGGTTGGTTTGTTGGAGACTAAGGTCCCAAGCTATCTATTTAGTTCCTTGTCCTCGTTCTTTTATTGGGGTGGACTTGGATCGCCAATTATGATTCTTCTCGGGTGGTCGGATTTGGGTTGGTGGGACCCTTCACCGGTTTGTTTTGAGGTGATATCCTCCAATGATCGGGTTATTCACGGGAGAGTCGATTGGTGTCTACCCTGGGCTTGTTGCTTTGCATCTCGGTCGTCTATGCTCGAACTCTTTTGTTTCTGAGACCTTTGTGGGGGGACTTGATCAGAATGAGTTCTTGCATCTACGACTTACCTTGGATGGTAGCGGGTGACTTCAATGCCTTAAGAGACCCGTCTGATAGATTTGGGGGTACTAACGCTTGGCCGCCCTCTTTTGATGAGTTCAATCAGTGTTTGCATCAAGCGGAGCTGCAGGATTTACGATATGTGGGACTTCGGTTTACTTGGTCGACGTCTTCGGGTGCTAATCGGAAAGCAAGAAAGATTGATCGGGTTCTAGTTAATGCACTCTGGAGTTTGCATTTCTCTTATTCGGAAGCTTCCTTCTTACCGTCCGGTATTTCTGACCACTCTCCTATGGTGGTCAAGGTGATCCAGCCGGTTCTTCGAAGAAAGCCCTTTAAGTTCTTTGATTTCTGGATGGAGCACCCTTCCTTCCGTGATATTCTTAATGAGGTGTGGGAGACCCCGTTTATTGGTGTACCCATATTCAGATTGGTTACCAAGTTGAAAGCGCTCAAGGTACGTCTTAAGCTGCTGAATAGAGACTCCTTCTCTAACCTATCCGATAGGGTGGCTCAGTCCAGGAATGCTCTTGCGGTAGCTCAGGTGGACCTTCAGCTTGACCCATCCAATGTCCTCTTGGCGAGTTGGAACAAAGCCATCGAAGGACCTTTGTAGAGTTGAGGAATCGGGGAGGAGGCCTTTTTCGGGCGAAGTCCGTAATCCGCGGCTCGAGAATGGGGATAAGAACACTAGGTACTTCCATCAATCGGTGACTACAAGGCAGGCGAGAAATAGGATTATCTCCGTTCGGGATAGGGACGGCAACCTTGTCTCCGAGCCAAACTTTGTTCGGGACATGTTCGTTGGTCACTTTAAGGAGCTATTTACCTCTCGCCCTCGTCCCATGAGGCCGACTGTGGAAGAATTACAGCAAGCCATCCGCTGTCCGCTCACAGAGGACCAGATTGCTTCACTTGCCCGTCCCTTTACGGAGACGGAGATTAAGGACACTATTTTCTCTCTAGCTCGTGGGAAGGCCCCGAGTCCGGATGGGTTCGGTGCTGAATTCTTCAGGAGCAACTGGGATGTTGTTGGCCCTCTAATGGTTGAAGCAGTTAAGGACTTCCTTGTTACGGGGAGACTGTTAAGAGAGATCAATTCCACAATCCTGGTGTTGATCCCCAAGGTTCCTAATGCTACTTCGGTAAATGATTATAGGCCCATTGCTTGCTGTAATACGATCTACAAATGTATTACCAAGGTTTTAGCCAACCGCATAGCCGCAGTGCTCCCGGACATCATTAGCCCATCTCAGAATGCGTTCGTCAAGGGTCGACGGATTAGGGATAACATTCTCCTGGCCCAGGAGTTGTTTGCCGGCTTCCACCTTCACCCTTACCTCCCCAAATGTGCGGTGAAGGTGGACTTTAAGAAGGCATACGACACGGTGGATTAGGACTTCCTTGAATCGGTTCTCCATGCCTTTCGATTCCCTGATCACTTCATCCACCTTATTATGGTTTGTGTTCGAACACCTATGTTCTCGGTCTCTTTGAATGGGGATCTCCATGGTTTCTTCCCTAGTAGCCGTGGTCTTCGACGGGGGTGACCCCGTGTCGCCTTATCTTTTTACCCTGGTTATGGAGGTTTTCTCAGGGATCCTCACTTCTCGGGCGGAGCAACCGGGTTTTAATTTCTCTTGGAGGTGCAAGGCCACTCGGTTATCACATCTTTTCTTTGCGGATGACGTTTTTCTCTTTTGCCGTGCGGATATGACATCCATCCTCCTACTCAAGGATGGCCTCGATACCTTCTCGGATTGGAGTGGACTCATGCCGAACAACAACAAAAGTGAGATATTTCTTGCGGGGGATCGGAGGATTTGAGGAACCTCATCAAGGATACCCTTGGCTTTGTAGAAGGGAAATTGCCGGTACGCTATCTAGGAGCTCCCATCATCTCCTCGAAGCTCGGCAAGGACTGTGTATCCTTGGTCGATCGCATAACGGCGAGGGTGCAATCTCGGGACTCATCGTTTTCTCTCCTTTGCTGGGAGAGTTCAGCTTATAAGGTCGGTGCTCCATGCAATCCGAGCTTATTGGGCTAGTGTGTTCATTATTCCGGTTGCGGTTCTTGATCGTATTGAGTAGATATTTAGACAATTCCTATGGAAAGGGCCCAGCCTCGGTAGGGGAGGAGCTAAGGTTTCTGGGAGGATGTTTGTCTTCCGAGGGAAGAAGGGGGCGGGGATTTGTAGGCGGGAGTGCAATCGGGCCGCCATGCTTAAGCACATATGGATCCTCTTCACGGATAAGGAGTCTCTTTGGTGCAAATGGATACACTCCACTTTTCCGAGGAGGGCGACAGGTGGCCAAAGCACCGACCTATTGCTCGTGGGCATGGAAGAGGATCCTCCATCTCGAGATCCATCTTCCGTCAAAAATTTCGCCTGGACAATTGGAGATGGACGGGCGACATCCCTTTGGTACGACAATTGGCACCGGTGTGGTCCGTTGGATCTTGTTTGTTGAATGGACGATCGCGATTCGGGGCTCCCTTGGAATGCTTTGTCGTTGCAGACATTTCTCTTCGACGGGTCAGGTTTTCGGGGCGAGTTACATTCGTGGAACCACCCCCTTCCGGTTCTCTCGGGGTGCCGGACAGATTTATTTGGAGTGACAATCCTTCGGGTGTCTTCTCGGTCGCCTCAGCATGGCATGTCCTCAGAAGAAGGAAAGACAGAGTTGATTAGTCTTCCTTTATTTGGAATAAGGTCATCACTCCGAGATACCAATTCAATCTTTGGCTGATTATTAGGAACCGCCTTCCCACCCAAACCTTCCTTATGTCTTATGGGAGAATTGGATGGGAAGTTTGTGCGTTTTGCAAGCTCACGCCGGATTCCATAGACCACCTCTTCTTCGGTTGTCGCATCACAGCCACTTTGGCTAACTTTTGGGCGGCCAAGTGTAATCTCCCGTGGAGGAATGGGACTTGGACGGATAATCTATGCCGGGCGTTGAGATTCCTCTCGGTAAGGATTTCTATCACTCCATTGGTCGTTTCTCTTTTGGGGCTTTATGCCATCTCATTTGGAAGTATAGAAACGATATTCTCTTTAGAGACCATCCGGTTGTGATTGCGGCTGTCAAGAAGCATCTTCTTAAAGTTGTGAAGGATAAAGCCTTAACTTTCAAAAGCGTGGATGATTGCCCGAGAAATAGGAGGTTACAGAGGAATTGGGGACTTGACCCTTCTATCTTCGTTTCGTCTATATCGACCTTCTAGGTCTCCTTTATATTGCCTTCGGGAGCCCGCCTTCGTCTCTTCATCTCTACTGGTTGGGCGCACGTCATCAGAGTTGCTTTGTTTCGCCGTTCTCTTGCCTTTGGGCCTTGTTCTTTGGTAGTTTTTGTTGTCCTTATTTTGTTGGCGTTTGGCCCTACGTGGCTTTCCTCTTTTGTCTGGTTATTTGCTTTCTAGGTTGGTAGCTTGGCCCTGCGTGGCTTTCTTTGGGCTTCATATTTCGGCCCTTGCTTGCTTTGACCGCTTTGCGGTGTTTTGCGGTTGGCGCCCTCTCACTCGAGTAGACGTGTCCGTCTTCTTGAGTGCGAGTTTTGTGGTGCCTATCCTTTCTTGTAATTGGTTAAAGCTCAATATATTATTACCCCTTACCAAAAAAAAAAAAAACAATGACAACCGACTATGCAAAATTTCTTGTGTTGAGGTGACGTTAGCTTGTATGTGTGACTCGTGATTTACGCTTCAGATGACAGGTTCGTCTTTACTGTGAGCTCTTATTCACAGTTGTTACATCTTGTGGCAGGACCGCATTGGGAGGGAAAATATTGACTTGAGCTCTTTAACCTTCCTTGTCCTTGATGAGGCTGATGAAATGGTAAGGATGGGTTTTGTCGAAGATGTGGAGATAATTCTTGGTGTATGTGTACTAATTTTTTCCCTATGAAGTTTCTGGCTGAAATATGCTTTACTTAATTATTGCAATTACAATTATTATTAGTGATGTTATTTTTTGATATTTGACAATAGGTTTTTCAGTTTTAGCATCATGCAGCTGCTTAGAACTTTTTAAAAGGAGATTTTTAAATCTTTTTTTTTAGAGCAAGATCTTTATTTTCTTTGTGCCTTTAAAATTCTCTACTACATGTAACATATCTCTTACTGTGCATACAATGAGAGGGGCTCAAACCAATATTTCTATTCCTACTTTGAGGCTTGTCCGAGTAGGTTTACGTAAGGCATTATCTAGGGCTGTAGTTTGAAAATCGATAATCTCCCGAGATATTTGGAGAATCTCTGTCTCGGTTATGTGACTTTTCGATTTAACCACATTGCTGATAGATGTGGATATACTTATCCTTCAATTCTTCTGGTTCTTGCGAGGCAAGGTGGAGGATACATGTAAAGTTCGGTATTTTGCTCTTTAGCGCTACTTTACCATCGGGTGAAGGGTCTATGTAACTCAATCTGGCAAAATTGTTTTGTTGTTCTGAATTTGTATCTTGGTTGTCAATGTTTTCTTGTAGTTGTTCAATAGATTTGTAAATGATTCAAAAAATCGCGTTGTTTGTGGTTAGAGGAAAAACAATTGTGCTGTCATTCGTTGCTGGATTGGTGTTGTATGTCCATGCCAAGGCATATGACTTGCCGTCTTTTTTGTTGCTTAAGCAAAGCCCCTGTTGATGATGTGCAGTTGAATGCTCTCTTCATTAATCCTATTCATAATTTGCTTTAGAGATTGTTTTTTACTTGCAGGAGTTCACGATTGAATATTGCTTTCTGGATTATTTCAATCAGGCGTAAAATGGTAGGGAACTCACAGCCCGAGGACAACTTTGACACAGTGTCATGTCACCATAACATAAATGAGTGTCATATGGGCAACTTCCTTCTTTCAAATGTTCAGCCCAACTTCGATATCTAACTCGGCTGATGATGATTTGCAATAGATTTTTCCCTTCTCTCGAGTCCACCGATGAACGAACTAAAATCCAATTAAGTAGAGAACATTTTTCCACACCTAAAATGCACTGATTGTCGTTGTTGGGTGAGCTAGATTACACCATATTCCACACAAAATTTTGAGACCCACAAATACTATTCATAATTTGCTCTGGAGATTGTTTTTCACTTGCAAGAGTTCACGATTGAATATTGCTTTCTGGATTATTTCAATCAGGCATAAAATGGTAGGGAACTCACAGCCCGAGGACAACTTTGACACAGTGTCATGTCACCATAACATAAATGAGTGTCATATGGGCAACTTCCTTCTTTGAAATGTTCAGCCCAACTTCGATATCTAACTCGGCTGATGATGATTTGCAATAGAATTTTCCCTTCTCTCAGGTCCACCAGTGAACGAACTAAAATCCAATTAAGTAGAGAACATTTTTCCACATCTAAAATGCAATGATTATCGTTGTTGGGTGAGCTAGATTACACCATATTCCACACAAAATTTTGAGACCCACAAATACTATTCATAATTTGCTCTGGAGATTGTTTTTCACTTGCAGGAGTTCATGATTGAATATTGCTATATGGATTATTTCAATCAGGAGTAAAATGGTAGGGAACTCACAGCCCGAGGACAACTCTGACACAGTGTCATGTCACCATAACATAAAGGAGTGTCATATGGGCAACTTCCTTCTTTCAAATGTTCAGCCCAACTTCGATATCTAACTCGGCTGATGATGATTTGCAACAGAATTTTGCCTTCTCTCAGGTCCACCAGTGAACGAACTAAAATCCAATTAAGTAGAGAACATTTTTCCACACCTAAAATGCACTGATTGTCGTTGTTGGGTGAGCTAGATTACACCATATTCCACACAAAATTTTGAGACCCACAAATACTACACAATTCAAAATGCCAGAGGAAGGCTAATGATGAAAAACCATCCTTTATCCTCAAAATGCTCTCCAAAAAGAGTGTATTGGGACGGCTGGATAAAAGACTCTTTTGTGATGAAGTCGCCAATTTATAGTGAGCCAAATGAACAAAGGACGCATTGCCCGACCTTTTATGCCGTATTGGTTTCTAGAAATTCAGTAGTCGGTGACCTTTCTAATTCATGAACCTTCAATCGACAGAGCTGAAGTTAAGATTAATTTGCTAGTAATTGATACCGATAGCTCTCGAAGATGAAAGGCATCTTTCTGTGAACTGTAATACCAATTAAGTTGTTGAGAACCATTCCTCGGTAGGCTTGCTTTCCCAGTCATAGAGCCACACCGTATAGTGAAGGAGATATAGAACTGAAATAGCAAAAAAATAAAATAAAATTGATGACGGCTTTTAAGAAGAATGACTTCTACCCCCTTTAGAAAAATAATTATGTCCCCATCGCAAGAATCTTGAGTGTTCTATAGGTTCTCAAAATCATGCAAGCGCAGTTGAATACAAGTAGGACATGCACACACCTAACCACATTCACACACGAGCATGCATGCCTTATATATAGCAACAAATCAAAGCAAAGGTGTTCACGCTCCCCATATTGTGACATCCTGAATTTTAGGCTCTGTTTTCAATTGAATGAGTTAGGCTTTTCATCGACGTGCCTATAGCCTTTTTCTCTGAGTTGGCCACTCACGAGTTAACTAATCTATCAAGTGAAGCTGTTAAGGAATTTTAACGCAACAGACTTGAGAATTCGACCAGAAACCGAATGCTCGACCGTGCTAATCTGCAAGGGTCAATACGGCACTATCAAAATCGATCAGAGATCAGAGACAAGTCGATTCGACTGAGATATGTGCTTTGTGTGTGGGTGATTTCACCTGATTGCAAAATTCTCGTCGAACGGCACTGGACTGATTATTCTGTCTTTTCTGTACCTTGTGTCCACATTTGAAACCTCGAGATTTTCAAGACAACCGAGAGTTGCCAATGAGTTGAAGATGTATATTGTGGCTCGAAAATAATTGACCATAGGTCAAATGCACTAAAAATTCCCGAAAGCTACCAAGTAGATTAGGACGCGCTAAAATCGCGCCAGATTGAAATTAATCGTGAATTTAAACCTAATTTCAGAAATTGAAAGTTCTGTTGTGTCACAATTCATTTTAGGAACGTCGACTTATCCTCCGAAGATTTTTCGCAAATCGAGATTTTCGGCAAAAATCAAAGTAAGGTTATTTTGGATCGGGAAATTCGTAGGCCCGTTTTTGGTCGCATTTTTGGTCGTCAAGTGGGATCTTTGGACAAGGAAAAATGTGGATTTAAGTGAGGACACCTTGGATGAATTTATGGGCTTTAATTTAGGTTGTTTGGAAGAGAAATTGAATAAAATTGAAGAGGATTTGTACAAAATTCGTAGCCAAGGGGGAGCAACATTTTGGACCCTTTGGCAAGCTTCTTGAGGAAGATTGAGGAGAGAGAAGTGGCTGTGGATGGCTGATGGCTGGTGGGGGCAAGCCAAGGGAGGGAAAGACAAGTGTTGAAGGCTTAAGAGGCCACTTTGGGGTCCCCCTCTTTATCAGACCCTTCTTCCTCCTTGGACTTGCCTTTCTCCATTGTTGAGGAGTTCTTGAGCTTGGAAAACCAGAGGAGAACATCCAGCAGCCGTCCAAGCAAGCCAGCACCCGTCCGAGCAAGCCAGCACCCACCCGAAGCAGCCGCACGTCGCCGGACCGTCGCTCACCAGCTGCTCGCGTCCGCTGATCGTTTGTGCGCCGTTCGCCGTCCAACCGCGTCCCGAGCATCCCTGGTCGCTGTCCCTCGTCGCCAGCCACCGTGAGCTGCCATCCAGCTGCCCCCAAGCCGTCGTAGCTCCACCGTTGCAGCTGCTATCCTGCCTTAGTCGTTTCAGCTGGTCCAAGCCACCAGTTCAACCCCTGCCGTCCAAGGGCAGAAACCGAACTCACAGCCTAGCTATGAGCTTTGGGAGGCTTTTCTGAGCCCTTCCCGGCCTCGCTTGGTGTCGCCATAAGCTTGTTGTCACCTGCCTTCGCGTTGCCGTCGCCGTGGACTCACCAGAACGCTAAACCAGTGAGTTTACTCACCAAACCTTGCTTAGGAGGTTAATGATGCTTAAGAGTTGTTTAGATTAGGCTAAGCATGTTTAGGTGGTTAGATTTGTCTGATTAGATGTTAATTATATTATGAGATTTGATTAGTTTAATGGTTAATTAATTAAGGCTAATTAGGCAATTAGATTAGTGTAAGCTTAATTAGGCACTTAATTAATTATTTGCAATATTTAATTATTTAATTATTTCTAATTTATTAAATTAATTTATATTAAATTAAATTAGTTTATATGATTTAATTAATTCCGAATATATTTAATTATTTATTATTTTCCGGAAATTAGATTGGGATAGCCGGTGTCCGGAATTTCGTCTTGATTGCATTAGTACGTTTCGAGATTATGCAATTGAATGTTGGATTGTGCAAATTGAGTGATGATTGTGAAAATTATGGTATTTATTCAAAAATCCCGGGTGTCGGGTTTTGACAGAAAAAAGGGGTTTTTTTTTTTTTTTAAGTACTATACTAAATAGTGGGGTTTGAATTTATTCAAAGTAAGGTTATTTTGGATTGGGAAATTCGTAGGCCCATTTTTGGTCGCATTTTTGGTCGTCAACTGGGATCTTTGGACAAGGAAAAATGTGGATTTAAGTAAGGACACCTTGGATGAATTTATGGGCTTTAATTTAGGTTGTTTGGAAGAGAAATTGAATGAAATTGAAGAGGATTTGTACAAAATTCGTAGCCAGGGGGGGGGGAGCAACATTTTGGACCCTTTGGCAAGCTTCTTGAGGAAGATTGAGGAGAGAGAAGTACGTGGATGGGCGATGGCTGGTGGGGGCAAGCCAAGGGAGGGGAAAGACAAGTGTTGAAGGCTTAAGAGGCCACTTTAGGGTCCCCCTCTTCAGCAGACCCTTCTTCCTCCTTGACTTGCCTTTGTCCATTGTTGAGGAGTTATTGAGCTTGAAAAACTAGAGGAGAACATCCAGCAGCCGTCCAAGCAAGCCAGCACCCGTCCGAGCAAGCCAGCACCCGCTCGAAGCAGCCGCATGCCGTCGGACCATCGCTCGCCAGTCGCTCGCGTCCGCTGGTCGTCCATGTGTCGTTTGCCGTCCAGCTGCGTCCCGAGCATCCCTGGTTGCTGTCCCTTGTCGCCAGCCATCGTGAGTCGCCGTCCAGCCGCCCCAAGCCACCATAGCTCCACTGTTGCAGCTGCTATCCTGCCTTAGCCGTTTCAGCCGGTCCAAGCCACCAGTTCAGCCCCTGCCGTCCAAGGGCAGAAACCGAACTCACAACCTAGCCGTGAGCTTCGAGAAGCTTTTCCGAGCCCTTCCCGGCCTCGCTTGGTGTCGCCACAAGCTTGTTGTCGCCCGCCTTCGCGTTGCCGTCGCCGTGGACTCACCGGAACGCTAAACCAGTGAGTTTACTCACTAAACCTTGCTTAGGAGGTTAATGATGCTTAAGGGTTGTTTAGATTAGGCTAAGCATGTTTAGGTAGTTAGAGTAGTCTAATTATAGGTTAATTAGATTATGATATTTCATTAGTTTAGTGGTTAATTAATTAAGGCTAATTAGGCCATTAGATTAGTGTAAGCTTAATTAGGCACTTAATTAATTATTTGCATTATTTAATTATTTAATTATTTCAAAGTTATTAAATTAATTTATATTATATTAAATTAGTTTATATGATTTAATTAATTCCAGAATATATTTAATTATTTATTATTTTCCGGAAAAATTGGGATAGCCGGTGACCGGAATTTCGTGCGATTGCATTGGTCTATTCAGATTATGCAATTGAATGTTGGATTGTGCAAATTGAGTGATGATTGTGAAAATTATGGTATTTATTCAAAAATTCCCGGGTGTCAGGTTTTGACACCGAAAAAGGGGTTTTTTTTTTTTTTTTTTAAGTACTATACTAAACAGTGGGGTTTGAAAAGCAAATGTATCAATTTTTCTGGTTCGAATTGACCGTGTACCCACACACGACTATTTTCCAGATGTTTTTAATACGAACAAAATAGGCTAGGATCACTATTTTAATTGAGGCATTTGAGTGTAATTCACGGTGTCCTGGGCCGAGATTGAATTGTCATGTGTTGGTTAAGAGAACCCGTTTTTACACCGGACGTTACCTTATATGGGTTACCCACTCAATGGGTTTCGGGTCGTAGTATATTCTGGACCTATGCTCCTTCAGGAAAGATGTCTTTGAGAGACGTATCCGTGCTCAATAGGGAAGAGACGATGCCTGGTTACGCCAGTAGACCGCCGAACTTCAAGTAGGCCGTACCCTAGAGGGGTGAAATTAACAATTGGAACACATGATTGTTTGAGTTAGATGCGCCTGATTATGAGACAAAATTGTGTGGCATGGTATGGGACGTGTCATAACGATTTGGTCTTATAATCGGGACCCCTGTGATTGATTGAGTTGAGTGAGGCGTTTCAATTGTTGTGTGCATTGATTTTATGCAATGTGTTCATGAACTGTGCTGACGTGCAAGAGGAAACTGAGGCAAGGTAAGTCCTCTGTATTGCGTGGCTAGGCCACCCTTGGGTGTATTTCCTTCTGAACTTGCTGAAACATTGTCTCCCCCCGTCGTGGGCTCAATTTTCAGGTCCTTAGATTGTGGTTGTGGAGGACCCGAAGCCCCAGAGTCTAAGGAGGTGGAGTCTGAAGGATCGGCGTATGTGTACGACTAGTATGTCGTAGGACAGCTTCTTTTTGAGAGCCGACCTTTTGTAGACTTTTGACCAGACTCGTTTTGTGCCTAAACCCCGTTGTTTATAAAAGTTGGCTTTTGTGAAATTTTGCCTTGCTTTCCTATCCCATGCTGTTTGTTGTCAGGAGTATTTGTATTCGCTTCTGCATGTGCAATAAAATGAATGGGCCAGCAACGTGTCCTGGGAAGTCGCAAATTTTATCGACCACCAAGGGATGTGCACGTGCTCGAGGTTCGGCGTGTGACATGCCCGTTTAAGTGGTATCAGAGCAGGTCTGTGTATGGAGTGATAAGGTGCGATGGGTCATGGGATAGTTAGTAGGAAAGGCCATTTTAATATGCTGATGCATGGGAGTGATAGCTGATTAATAGCTTGTTTGTGTGGTCACTCAGTTTCTAATTCAATGTGGAATTGGAAAGCAGCTTTCTGTAAAGAATCTACGGGATGAGTGACCAAAAGCAGAGGACTCCTAGGAAGAGGTGGGTAGGACCTGCAACTCGAGGTAGGACGCCAACAAGAGTCAGTACTCGAAGTGCCCAGGGTAAAGCGCAGGCTGAGGCCAGCGCAAGTGGAGTAGCACCACCGCCGGTTGGTGCTGGGGTAGCAGCCCCTGGTGATCCCAGATTCGAAGGGATCATGCAGGCGCTTCAGATGATTGGAGTTTTGATGGGGCAGCAGGCCCAGAATTAAGCCGCCGCTATTGTCGCAGCCGCTGCCGCACCTGCTAAGGTTCCACCGAGGAACGTGGTTGCCGAGAGACCAATTCATAAGCTCATTGAGCAGTTCCTGAAATTGCAACCGCCGAAGTTCACAGGAATAAGAGATCCCGAGGCTGCAACCCTCTAGATTTAAGAATTGGAGAAAGCTTTTGCACTGTTGAGGTGCACAGAGGAAGAGAAGGTGGTCCTTGCAGTATATCAACTACAGGGTAATGCAAGTACTTGGTGGAGGGCCACTAGAGAAGGTGTATTTCCAGAAGGCGTGGTTCCGGTGTGGAAGTCTTCGTTGGAGCGTTCAATGGCAAGTATTTGTCCAGCTGTGCCAAGGAACTGAAGATGGTGGAATTTCAACGCCTTCGTCAAGGTCTAATGACTATGGACCAGTACGAGGCGAAGTTCGCCGAGTTATCGTAGTATGCTCCTAGATTGATCGAGGATCCCGAGGAAAAAGCGAGGAAGTTTAGGGATGGCCTCCGACCGGAGCTAAAAAATCCACTATTGCTGCTCGATCTAAAGAACTATAATGAGCTATATGGACGAGCCCAACTGATAGAGAATAATCTGAACGAACAAGCCATCGCAACTGGGTCACGGTTTGGATCTAACCGAGATGAGAATCGGTTTGGGAAGAGACCGATGACAGGAGGAAGGTATCCTATTCCACCCAACAGGAATGGTGGGATAGGAAAGTCAGCGTTGAGCTAGAATGGAGTTTGTCGTTCTTGCGGAAGACGACATGGATCAGCCCCGTGCCCTTCTAGGATGGGTGTTTGTTTTGTGTGTGGCCAGTAGGGTCACATGGCTAGGAATTGTCCTAGAAGACAAATGGGACCGCCGCAATAGTTACTGCCACCACCACCGATGGGTCAGAATCGAGGAATCCCGCCACCGAATGTACAGTAGGGTGGACTGAACAGGCCTCCAGCTCAAGGAAGGACGTACGCTATCACTAGAGGTCAGGCAGAGGACTCGCCTGATGTGATCACACGTACGGTCTCGTTGAACGACCACGCTGCTTATGCTTTATTTGACCTTGGAGCTACTCATTCATTTATAGCTGAGCAGTATGTTAAGTTGGTAGGATTGATTCCTGAGTTGTTGGAGTTAGTGGTTAGCATATCTACACCGTTAAAGGATAAGGTGTTAGCTACAGTAGGTTGTCCTGGTTGCAAGTTAGTGATTGGTGAGCGAGAGGGGAAGATAGACTTGATAGTCCTAGCAATGTATGATTTTGATTTAATAATTGGCATGGACCGGCTTACCAAGCAACGAGCTAAGATGGACTGCTATCGTAAAACGATTCAGTTTAACCCATTAGTGGGTGAGAGCTTTGAATTTATTGGGAGTCGAGGAGTACCCTCGATGACCTTGATCTCGTCGCTTGAGGCAACCCGTTTATTAGTCGGGGGTTTTCAAGGTTACTTGGCGACTGTCATGGATACGACAGTTGATGAGTAGAAGATAGAAGATATCATAGTGGTTCAGGAGTTTCCAGATGTGTTTCCAAAAGAATTGTCGGGTTTGCTGCCAGAGAGAGAGATCGAGTTTGTGATTGAGTTAGCACCCGGGATAGAGCCAATCTCTAAGGCTCCTTACCGGATGGTGTTGTCTGAGTTGAAAGAACTGAAGGTGCAGATGCAGGAATTGTTGGATAAGGGATTCATACGTCCCAGTGCATCGCCTTGGGGAGCACCAGTTCTGTTTATGAAGAAGAAAGATGGTTCGTTGCGCTTGTGCATCGACTATCATCAACTCAATCAGGTGCCGATCAAGAACAAGTATCCACTCCCGAGGATCGATGACTTGTTTGACCAGTTGCAAGGACCGTCGATATTTTCCAAGATCGACTTGAGGACAGGGTATCATCAGCTGAGGATAAAAAAGGAAGACATACTGAACTCAGCGTTTCATACTCGATATGGCCATTATGAGTTCACTGTAATGCCGTTTGGTTTGACGAAAACTCCAGCTGCTTTAATGGATCTGATGAACCGAGTGTTCAAAGAATATCTGGATCAGTTTGTGATCGTGTTCATCGACGATATCCTGGTGTACTCAAGAAGTCTAGAGGAGCATGAAAGACACTTAAGGATAGTGCTCCAGACTCTGCGAAATCATGAGTTCTACGCCAAATTCAGCAAGTGCGAGTTTTGGTTGACTCGTGTTGTTTTCCTAGGTCACGTGATTTCAGGCAAAGCAAGATTGAAGCAGTGATCAACTGGCCAAGACAGACGATAGTGACAGAGAGATTAGAAGTTTTCTAGGTTTAGCAAGGTATTACGAGGTTTGTGGAAGGGTTTTTAGCTTTAGCTTTGTCGTTGACTCGACTACTGAAGAAGGAAGAAAAGTTTATATGGACAGACAAGTGCCAGCGTAGTTTCCAAGAGCTTAAGCAGAAGCTGACTACTGCACCTGTGCTGACCATTCCATCTGGTCCTGAAGGATACGAGATCTACAGTGATGCATCGTTTAGAGGACTGGGTTGCGTGCTGATGCAACATGGTAGAGTTGTTGCATACGCGTCCCGTCAGTTGAGACCTCATGAGCTGAACTACCCGACGCATGACTTAGAGCTCGCAACGATTATTTTTGCTATGAAGATTTGGAGACATTATCTGTGCGGAGAAAGATTCCAGATCTTCACTGACCATCAAAGTCTCAAGTACCTATTCTCTCAGAAGGAGTTGAATATGAGACAACATCGCTGGATGGAACTTCTGAAGGACTATGATTGTTATATTCTTTATCACCCTGGAAAGGCTAACGAAGTCGCAGATAGGCTGAGTCAGAAGTCTTCAGTGGCTCAGATGATGATCAAGGAATGGATTTTACTTGAGAGAGCTCGAGATTCAGTTTTCAAGTTTGAGGTAGGCCACCTTTCGAATCTTATGGCCACCCTCAAAATTGAATCAAAAGTGCAGATCAGAATCAAGACATTTCAGCCGACAGACCCGGATGTTCAAAAGATCCCGCAAGAGGATACCGACAAGAGAAAGGCTGATTTCTAGATTTCTGAGGACAGAACACTAAGGTTCCGAGGACGATTGTGTGTACCTGACGATGCAGAGCTTAAAGAAGATATTTTGTCAGAAGCTCATCGTAGCAGCTACGGCATTCATCCTAGCAGTACGAAGATGTATCAGAATCTGCGTCATCACTATTGGTGGTCCAGTATGAAGGCCAACATCGCCAAGCATGTCGCCAAGTGTCTAACGTGTCGGCAAGTGAAGACACAGCGTTGTAAGCTAGGAGGACTTCTGCAACCTCTCGAGATTCCCGAGTGGAAATGGGAACACGTCACAATGGACTTTGTGACGAGCTTACCGAGGAGTCAGAGAGGTAATGATTCCATCTGGGTAGTGGTTGACAAACTGACGAAGTCGGCTCACTTTATCACAGTATGGAAGGACCTTGATTTGGACAGGCATGCAGAGTTGTATGTACGTCAGATAGTTTGTATGCATCGAGTGCCGGTGACCATTAATTCAGACTGAGACCCGAGGTTTACGACTACCTTTTGGAAAAGCTTGCAGAGTGCTTTTGGAACGAAGCTGCAGTATAGTACGGCTTATCATCCTCAGACGGATGGCCAGTCTGAGAGGACGATTCAAACCCTCAAAGACATGCTGCGAGCTTGCGTGTTGGATTTCAAGGGAAGCTGGGAGGAACAGCTTCATCTTGTCGAGTTCGCGTACAACAACAGCTACCAGCAGAGTATTTAGATGGCTCCTTTTGAAGCGTTGTATGGTAGAGCATGCAGAACGCCAATATGTTGGGATGAGGTCGGAGAACGAAAGATCACAGGCCCAGAGTTAGTCTAATAGTCAATGGATGCAGTTGCCGTCATCAGAGACAGATTGGAGATCGCTTAGAGCCGCTGGAAAAGCTACGCAGATAAGCATCGGAATTCCAAGTTGGTGATCACGTCTTTCTGAAGGTGTCACCGATGAGGGGTACTTCGCGCTTTGGCAAGAAGGGAAAGCTGAGTCCGAGGTACGTAGGTCCCTTTGAGATTCTAGAAAGAATCGGGATCCTAGCGTATCGTCTTGCATTGCCGCCGAGGTTGGCGCAAGTGCATGACGTCTTTCATGTGTCGATGTTGAGGAAGTATGTGCCTGACCCGACCCACGTGCTAAATTTTGAAGAGTTAGACGTGGACGACAGAGTGTCATGTGTTGAAAGCCCGGTTCAGATTGTGGATCAGAAAGAACAGGTTCTGCACACCAGCACCATCCCGTTAGTCAAAGTGGTATGGCAACACCACGGCACTGAAGGAGCAACTTGGGAAAGTGAAGATTCGATGAGACGACTATACCCTCACTTTTTTGTTTAAAGATTGTAATAGGTTTAAATTTCGAGGACGAAATTTTTATAAGAGGGAAAAAGTTGTGACATCCTAAATTTCAGGCTCTGTTTTCAATTGAATGAGTTGGGCTTTTCATTGACGCGCCTATAGCCTTTTTCTCTGAGTTGGCCACTCATGAGTTAACTAATCTATCAGGTGAGGCCGTTAAGGAATTTTAACGCAACAGACTTGAGAATTTGAATAGAAACCGACTGCTCGACCGTGCTAATTTGCAAAGGTCAATACGGCACTGTCAAAATCGATCAGAGATTAGAGATAGGTCGATTGGACTGAGATATGTGCTCAGTGTGTGGGTGATTCCACCTGATTGCAAAATTCTAGTCGAACGGCACTAGACTGATTGTTCTGTCTTTTCTGTACCCTGTGTCCGCATTTGAAATCTCGAGATTTTCAAGACAACCGAGAGTCACCAATGAGTTGAAGATGTATATCGTGGCTCGAAAATAACCGACCACAGGTTAAATGCACTAAAAATTCCCGAAAGCTACTCGGTAGATTAGGACGCGCTAAAATCGCGCTAGATTGAAATTAATCGTGAATTTAAACCTAATTTCAGAAATTGAAAGTTCTGTTGTGTCACAATTCATTTTAGGAACGTTGACTTATCCTCCGAAGATTTTTCTGCAAATCGAGATTTTCGGCAAAAAATCAAAGTAAGGTTATTTTGGATCGGGAAATTCGTAGGCCCTTTTTTGGTCGCATTTTTGGTCGTCGAGTGGGATCTTTGGACAAGGAAAAATGTGGATTTAAGTGAGGACACCTTGGATGAATTTATGGGCTTTAATTTAGGTTGTTTGGAAGAGAAATTGAATAAAATTGAAGAGGATTTGTACAAAATTCGTAGCCAAGGGGGGGAGCAACATTTTGGACCCTTTGGCAAGCTTCTTGAGGAAGATTGAGGAGAGAGAAGTGGCTGTGGATGGCTGATGGCTGGTGGGGGCAAGCCAAGGGAGGGAAAGACAAGTGTTGAAGGCTTAAGAGGCCACTTTGGGGTCCCCCTCTTCAGCAGACCCTTCTTCCTCCTTGGACTTGCCTTTCTCCATTGTTGAGGAGTTCTTGAGCTTGGAAAACCAGAGGAGAACAGCCAGCAGCCGTCCAAGCAAGCCAGCACCCGTCCGAGCAAGCCAGCACCCACCGGCGGCCGCACGTCGCCGGACCGTCGCTCACCAGCCGCTCGCGTCCGCCGATCGTTTGTGCGCCATTCGCCGTTCAGCCGCGTCCCGAGCATCCCCGGTGTCGTCCTCATCGCCAGCCACCGTGAGCTGCCATCCAGCTACCCCCAAGCCCGTCGTAGCTCCACCGTTGCAGCGCTATCCCGCCTTAGTCGTTTGGTGGTCCAAGCCACCGGTTCAACCCCGCCGTCCAAGGGCAGAAACCGAACTCACAGCCCACTGTGAGCTTTGGGAGGCTTTTCGAGCCCTTCCCGGCCTCGCTTGGTGTCGCCATAAGCTTGTTGTCACCGCCTTCGCGTTGCCGTCGCCGTGGACTCACCGTAACGCTAAACCAGGTGAGTTTACTCACCAAACCTTGCTTAGGAGGTTAATGATGCTTAAGAGTTGTTTAGATTAGGCTAAGCATGTTTAGGTGGTTAGATTTGTCTAATTAGATGTTAATTATATTATGAGATTTGATTAGTTTAATGGTTAATTAATTAAGGCTAATTAGGCAATTAGATTAGTGTAAGCTTAATTAGGCACTTAATTAATTATTTGCAATATTTAATTATTTAATTATTTCTAATTTATTAAATTAATTTATATTAACTTTAATTAAATTTAATTAGTTTATATTATTTAATTAATTTTGGAATATATTTAATTATTTATTATTTTCCAAAAATTAGATCGGGATAGCCGGTGTTCGAAATTTCGTACTGATTGCATTGGTGTGTTCAGATTATGCAATTGATTGTTGGATTGTGCAAATTGAGTGATGACTGTGAAAATTATGGAATTTATTCAGAAAATCCCGGGTGTCGGGTTTTGACACCGAAAAAAGGTTTTTTTTTTTTTAAGTACTATACTAAACAGTGGGGTTTGAAACGGAAATGTATAAGTTTTTATGGTTCAAATTGACCGTGTACCCTCACACGACTATTTTCCGAATGTTTTTAATACGAAGAAAATAGGCCAGGATCACTATTTTAATTGAGGCATTTGAGTGCAATGCACGGTGTCCTGGGTCGAGATTTAATTGTCGTGTGTTGGTTAAGAGAACCCGTCTCGAGCATTTACGCCGGACATTACCCTATATGGGTTACCCACTCAATGGGTTTCGAGTCGCAGTAGATTCTTGACCTATGCTCCTTCGGGAAAGACGTCTTTGAGAGACGCATCAGTGCTCAATGGGGAAGAGACGATGCCTGGTTATGGTAGTAGACCGCCGAACTTCAAGTAGGCCGTACCTTAGAGGGGTGAAATTAACAATTGGAACGCATGATTGTTTGAGTTAGATGCACCTGATTATGAGACAAAATTGGTGGCATGGTATAGGACGTGTCATAACAGTTTGGTCTTATAATCGGGACCCCTGTGATTGATTGTGTTGAGTGTGGCGTTTCAATTGTTATGTGCATCGATTTTATGCAATGTGTTTATGAACTGTGCTTACGTGCAGGAGGGAACTGAGATGAGGTAAGTCCTCTGTATTGGGTGGCTAGGCTACCCTTCGGTGTATTTCCTTCCTAATAGGGGTTTAGGGGGTGAACTTGCTGAGACATTGTCTCACCCCGTCGTGGGCTCAATTTTCAAGTCCTTAGATGGTGGTTGTGGAGGACCCGAAGTCTCGGAGTCTGAGGAGGTGGAGTCTGAAGGATCGGCGTATGTGTCCGACTAGTATGTCATAGGACAGCTTCTTTTTTAGATCCGACCTTTTGTAGACTTTTGACCAGACTCGTTTTGTACCTAAACTCCGTTGTTTATAAAAGTTGGCTTTTGTGAAATGTTGCCTTGCTTTCCTACCCCATGTTGTTTGTTGTCAGGGGTATTTGTATTCGCTTCCGCATGTGCAATAAAATGAATGGGTCGGCGACATATCCTGAGAAGTCGCAAATTTTATCGACCACTGAGGGATGTGTGCGTGCTCGAGGTTCGGGGTGTGACACATATAGCAACAAATAAAAGCAAGGTTTACACCGATGGCCATTATCTCTCCATAAACACATGCAGAGCATTTCACTTGCTCAGTCGTTTGTCTAACAGCAAGAGTAGCATCTGTGAAATAAACACCTGTGAATCATAAAATCTGTACAATTATCTCTAGGAACAAGAACAACCATCTCTAGGAACAATAACAATGAAGAAGATCACTAATAAAGGTGCCATTCAATTCTCGGGCAACAAAGAATTCTAAAAAATTGCCGCTTGTCTTGTTGGCATTACAGGTCTAAGTACATCTTCAAAAGCAACAAGAGCATCTATATTTTGATCTTCATAGTTGATAAAGCTAAAAGGTATATAGAATAATGTAATGTGGAGCTGCAATCGACACCCAGAGCCTGAAGTTACTTCTAGCCCCAATAGTAAGTTGCTCGAACTCAACAAATAATAGAAGACCTGTCAATAACACTTCAAGTTTTCGGCTTCTTTGGTGCTCCCAAGTTACTAGGCTCATGCTTCCGCTTTATCCCCAAGAAATGCTCAACCTAGAATATAGCCGTACATCAGAACTTATGAAGTATGAACCAAGGGCAGGTGCCTTAAAAGTCAGGACAAAAAGATTCCCTGGTAAAAGAACAAAAGGACAAGAGAGAAGCCCTAAAACCATTTTGACAAACCCAGCTTGATAAAAATATCACTAAAATCATGATGCCTAAGACCTTGCTTTTCTTCTAAAAGTCTAGTAACCTTAGTCTAAAATGCATCTGGAAGTAGAAGTACAAAAATGATCTGATGGTGGCAAATACTTAGAAATTATTTCAAGTGGTGTTAAAAAGATAGCCTCGCGGTGCCGCATACATAGATAGAATGCAAATTCTAAAATAAGTCACTTACAAACAATCTTTTAGTATGCATACAGTGAAAGAACAAGAAATGTTGCTCATTGACCATCCAAACAATACACGGATTCTAAACTAAACAGCCAACTTAAACTAGTTTTGACCCAATAAGCAGCAATGCTACCCAAATCAGCAAAAGGCAGTAATCTAAAAAATCTGGAGAACAAAATAAGGGTTCCATAGTTTTGAAAGAAAATATGATCGCAAATTGTCCAGGACAACACATAATTAATTGAATGTATACCTTCATCAACCTCGAGGCCTGAAACAATCTTTCAGTATCTGTCACAACCCCGCTTTCCTATGATTCTCCAATCGCGACACTCTGATTTTCTACATTGTGTAAGTATTTTCTTCTTCGATGCAGGGTCATCACTTAATCTAAAAATGACAATGCCAATAATAAGTTGAGTGTATGCATTGTCGCGACCCGATCTCACCGCCCTCGAATTCCTCATCATCGAGAGGAGAGAAAAGGAGGAAATGTCGGGTTTAGGGGTACTTGATCAGGAGAGTTCACTCACAGCTTGCGTTCCAAAACACGTCATCACCTTGCCTTTTGGATCAAGTCTCTCATGAGTTCCCTCCACGAGATTGCGAGCTCCCCCAAGCTCGTACCCCGCGTGACAGCGGAGTGTCGCGATCCATACCCATACGAGTGACACACCTTAGAAAAAGGGGTCGGTTGTGGATATTGGATTTAAGAGTACCTTTACCATGGTAGCCCTCTCATCATTGCTCGCCCATAAGGATGGCATCACTTCATCCTTTGGGTTACTTCCTATGTCGAGTATGCTAAACCATCGTGAGTTTCATCGAAACTCATACCCCGCGCGACAGGTTATTTGTACGGTCTAGTTGTTTATGACAACCTAAAAATAAGACGGGAGTCGCCACTAGCCTCATTTTGGGGGTCGGCTAGAAAACCCAATCGAGGGTCAGGAGAGTTCCCTCAATTTCTACGCAACCAAATATCTAAGTTCGGGGACTTGGGTTACACTAATATTTCTATTAGCGCCCTTTCGGTACCTAAACAGTATGTTGTGTTTTCCTAACATGCCCATGCGTTTTTTTTATATTTTCGGGATCATTTGTCCTAAACTAAGTGATCATGCGTGGTTGGTCATTTTCATTCTATTCTATTTCTAGAAAAACAACAAAAGAAAACAATCAAAGGAATTGAAATTGCAAGACAATAAGTAAATAATCAAGGAAAGCAGTAAATCTATCATGCAATCCTAAAAAATATAAAAGAAAAAACACAATTGAAAAATATGAGAGAAAGAGAGAAAACCCGCAACTCGTCGGGTTTTATACAATAAATGGAACCCAAGACATATGTCGGGAAAACGAATAGTACATGATAATGGTCGGAATAGATCGACCTCCACCGTCTTCACGCTTTCTCCATCTTTGGGGTTCTAATCTAAACCTAATCTAAGAAACTTATAACTAGGTGCATACAATGGAAAGAGACAAGCATACACATAAAAACAATTAAAAACAAGACATTATGTTAAGATCAATTGTTTAAAAGAAGTACAATGCGAAAGTCAAGTTTTGGGGCCTCGGGGTCGGCCTTTGTCTTTCATGCGAAGGTCCCACTAAGACACCTACCCAATCTTTTTTTTTTTTTTTTGTGACTTATAGCAATTATTGACCAATTATATTCTCGCATGGCCAATAACGCTAATAAGTCTCCTAATCAAGCGATCTATATGATCCCAGGGTTTTCCCTCGATATCATGTATCGACCCTACCATTCATCTAAAAATCACATGCATTGCAAAAATGTAAACATGCATGCAGGTCTTTTGAACCTTGTTTCTCAATCAATCAAGCAAGAAAGTGAACCGTCGGCGGGTCACTTATTACCAAGGACATGCGCCAATCACAAACACAAGCAATTTCTAATGCATGATGGGATGATATGTATGAAGGGTACATGTGATATTTCAAAAACAACATATCTCAAAATCATTCATAATAAATTTCGAGACAAGGTGATGTCTAAGTTATTAAAAGCATTCAATTGCCAAGGCTAGCCCAGGCCTCGCATTAGAAGTCACAAGCGTCGCAAGCATTTTGAATATAATTCAAACCGTGACTTTCACTTTGTCAAAATAGGATTTTTAAAATGTTTGAAAATATTTAGGATTAAGGAATATCTAGGCTATGGAATACATTCAATTGCCAAGGCTAGCTCGGGTCTCGCATTCGAAGTCACAAGCGTCGCAAGCATTTTGACTATGTTCTAAACTGTTGACACCTAAATTTTTGTCCAAAAATCATTTCCGAAAAAAATGGGAACTTGTTTTTCCACAAAAATATTTCATGTCAAATTCTTGCATATAGATTATCTAGGTGTTTAGTATAGTTTTTTTAAATGGAATATGTTTTTCCTTCAAAAAAAAAAAAAAATTAAAAAAAGATAAAAAAAAAAAAAAAAAAAAGTTGGGGCCAATGATCTAAATGTGACTAGCCAAGCCCGGGAGGTCAGATTGGAATTAAAATGGCAAATTGGGGCCAAAATGCAATTTCCAAAAGTTGAGTGACCAATTTGCAAATTTTACAAAATTTTACCCGAACCCTTAAATCATCATCTTGGTCACCAATTAAGTTGAAATTGAATTTGGGCCAACTCGAATAAATCAAATCGGGTGAAAAGGACCAAATTTGCATTGAAATGGGTATTTTCGAATAAGAAAATGGCCAACTTTGAGGGACTTTCTTGCAAAATTGAGTGAGTACAATTGTGAAAAATGGCCAAGATCTTAAATTACTATACATGAGCTTGCTAATTGATCATAAAACGCAGCCAAATTGATGGATTAAAGCAGTCAAACAAGCTACCAAAACCCAGCCCACGGTTTGGTCTCAATTCGGAGCTGTTGTGTAAGCAACTTGGTGGCCCCACCATATCCTCCTCAGCTGCCTAATCAGCCCGATCTCTGCACGTGATGGAAGACCATTATTGGCACTACAAGTGGACAAACATTGGTCAAGGATGAGCTGCTAAAGGCACGGGAAAATCGCACCAAATCCGGACACTCAACAGTTGCAGAAGTTGGAAAAATTGGCTAAGTCAGAGAGTGGGTGAACTAGCTCAGTTGGCAGGCTTGGTAGGTGGACAAAAAGCCGACCAAGAGATTAATGATGGCCGTGGATAACATCTACAAAGCATGCTCTTTTGAGGGATGAGAGAGAGGGGACAAAAGGAAGAAGGGAGAGCTCGGAATGGTTCCCCAAAGAAGCCCTCAGAAGCAACTCCAGAAAAGGAAACCCAGAAATTCCAGACCGACCTAGAGAGAGAAAAGTGAGATTTTCACACACCTGTGGCAACAATTAGCCAAAACCTTCAACTAGAGAGTTAAACTTCACTCAAATATCTTTCCATCCATAGGTCGCACGTCCAAAATGGAGTTCGGGAAGGTCTCCTAAAGCCCCCCGAAAACCACCCTCCTGGCGGGCCAAGAAAGTCCGAAAATTTTCCTAGTGTTGAGCCCGGTTGGTCACGGATGAGAGAAAGCGAGTGTTTTTGAGAAAATTGAGAGACAAATGAGGAAAATATTAACTTTTACCACAAACTAGAATACATATAGTTTGGTTTGGTGTTAATTTTTCCAACAAAAGAGGTTTTGAAGTCTAATGTTAGAGATCAACGAAAACCTTTGTTGTCAGTTTTTGTTTTTGCAGATCTCATTTCCAGTTTGAGGGAGCCAACTTCCACGTGCTCCCCGAAGATAATTTCTTGGTTTTCTCGGCCAATAACCACTTGCAAAAAGAAAATAGGAAGCAAGGTAAGTATCCTAGATGTATTTTTGTTCTATTTTGAACTTGTTTTAATAGTGAAAAATCAAGAGGAAAACCAGCCCGGAAAACTGATTTCTGAAGCTGAAATTTTTCCAAGTGTTGAAATCTCTTAAAGATTTTTGCATGTGTGCTTCTTGGAGAGGTTGTTTTGATGTTGTTCGGTGGGTCATTATCTATCATGTTTGCTGCATTTAAAAGCTCATGTTACCTACTTTCACTCGGAGTAAGTATTGTTTTCCTTAGATCTCGTATGTGATGGGTGTCGGGGCTTGAATATGAGCATGCAACCTGTTTGCTTGACTTGGGTTCAAACCCAGATTTGCAAAATCAGCTCAAACCCGCATATTTGAAACCGATTTCAACTTAATTCTTTTGTGTTTTAAGCTATGATTTATGTCTAATATTTCTCCTTGCATGTGGTAGTATAATCTTGATGCTTTAGTTCTACATAAGATTGCTCATGGGTCAAGATTGAAGGTCATGAGTATGGCTCGGGGAAGTTGTTTAAGGTGGGTTGATGTACACCACTTGTTCGATGAAATGTTCAAACCAAACTTCGATCTTGAAACGGTCGATTTGAGCTTGATTATTGTGATATTCATGTGCTGTGTTACTCCATGTTAGCATAGATCGGTTTAAGGAATTATTATTAATATTTTTTAAAAAATAAAAAAATAAATAAAAAGAAAAATCTGAAAATTTCAAAAATATCAAAAAATGTTGGATGTTATCAAATTAAGCCAAAAATGACATCTAGGAGATTTTCCTAATTTTATAAAGTCATTTTTCCTAATTTAATGCTATTTTGGTATTTTATAATCCTTTTTTTTTTTTTGTAATTATTCCATGTTGCGTAGATTTAAATTATATAGAGTAGTTTCATGCATTTAGAGTAATCGCATGCACATTTAAATTCTCATTTTCGCTCACGGGGGTCCTGTCTCGGGGCATGATAACAAGGCCATGTAATATTATTTGCCCGACTTGTATCGGGTCTTTCTTTTCTGCATTACTTTCAAGTCCTTTCAATTTCTTGAATGTTTATTTGCCGTACCGCTTTTCAATAATTTGAGTGTAAATTTCTTTTCTAAATTATGTTAGGATTAGTTTAGACATTAAAAAAAAACTACAAAAACATTTGCATGGACACTTAGCGGTTTCATAAAGATTATAATTGGTAATCAAGATTGTGTGGCCATTTAGATTAAAACCTTCCAAGTTAGTGGTACCGCAAAGGGCACTAATAGAAACATTGGCATAAACAAGTCCCCGTTCCTAGAAATCTCTGGTTGCGTGGGAATTGAGACAACACTCCCGCGTCTTGATTGGTTTCTAGCCGACCCCAATAGGTTAGTGGCGACTCCTAGAAATACATAGGTTGTTAAGAACTAGAAAACAAAATCCAACGTCGCGCGAGGTATGGGCTTGGGAGAGCCGCGCCTAGTCTAGGGCCGTTGGTCCACCTCTTTAGGCAAATACCCCTAAACCTTCTTCTTTTTCCCCGGACAGAAAAAGAGAGGTCGTGACAGCTTGGCGACTCCACTGGGGACTTGGTTGCAAACCTTAGAGGACTTAGGCCGTAATAACTTGGTTGATTGTTCACTAACATGGTCTTCATTTGATAGCGCGTGTCAAAGTCGCGTGGAAAACAAGGTTAGTCCGCTAACAATGTGTTAAATGTTTTTGTAGGTTTGGAGTAATAAGGGATGGAGTGTTTGTTAACCCATTTCTTTTGTAGGAAGGCGTAGGAATGTATACCGATATGGATGAAATTGAAGTGTTGTTTGGATATCAATTGATGTGCGTGCCTTTATACTTATCTTAGCACTACACATTTACACACACAACCCGCGATCTAAAACCTCGATCGCACTAGGAAGCCCATAGGAGGTGCCAAAAGATGGAACCCGTGCGGGGAATGACCCATGGTTATCCACTTTTGGTCCCGCTCATTTTGATTAATGATAAAGAGAACTGTCCGACGCAAGTGCGGAGTGGGGAAAACTCTTTTGATCTAATCAAAATGGGGACCTTAAACCTTTAGAATTCCACCTTTATGCGTCAAACCTCACAAGTTTACATCCGCGTGTCTATGTAATTAAAAAAAAAAAGTCTCTTCACCCACTGTAAGTATGATTTCTCCATTTACTTGCTCACTTCGGATTGAAATTTTCATTTTTTGGAGATTCGCGGAAATCAATGGAATGCCCTTGGCAATATGGGCTCGGCACTCACTCTTAATAAATAAGCATTTCAAATACCTATGATCTACTGAACATATGTTTTTGTTTAAATTTTCAGTTATGAACTCATAGTCACATTTTGTATAGAAATTCTTCCAAGTCAAGATTACATTTTGGGGCATTAGAATTAAAATCAAATTTTCAATAAAATTCTTTATTGGTCACATTCCGAAATTAAAATTCAAATCACATTTTGTGTATTGATTTCTCAAAATAAAAATCACCTCACCTTTGCATGAGTGAAATTACAAATTAATCTTTCAAAATCAATGCCCCATTTGTGTATGAAACTTTTGGAACAAAGTGGGCATTCAATTGATAGCCGCAGATCGATCTTTTAATGAAATCTCCTCTTACTAATAAAATCTTGACGAAATACCAAATTCTCGTAAGTGGATACTACGGAGAAGGTATCGTCGCCTTGATTTCATTGTAAGAGGCGGCTTTATTGAATGATCAATTTTTCATTCATGTATTGACAATATCTTCATTTTGCAGGTCATGCATGACAACCATTTCTTGAACTCCTCTTGCTTGACCATGCCAAAAGTGGACTTTAAAGCTAGGACGAGAATTGTGATTATTATGCTCCTCTACGAAAGAGCTTCTTGTACTTTATCCTTGTCATTATTCCGATTAGGAACCGCGTTTTGTGTTTTGGGTTTTGATTGTGGACCCAATCAAATGCTTTTGTAAATCATACAACTCTCATTTTTGAATAATGAAGTTAGAGTTCATAAAAGTCATATTCTTTAAAACACTTGAAGTGTTTCAAACGGACCCTCTGGGCTGAATTTTATGCCTTGGCTTCAAAATATTTGAAAATGAGTTTCAAGAAGAACTTGCGTAATATTTTATCTCTTCACTTAATCGCTTTCGCAGGTTAATCTGCAAGATCATTCTTTGAGAGGGTAAGGTTGTAATCATTCCAATAGAGATTTCTTGAGCAACAACTAACTCAGTCATCCATTTTTTGTTAAACAGGCAAAATGACGGTTTTGTTCAAGATTGACATTTACTTTCTCTGGAAAGACAAAAGCGTGGGCCTTTTCGTAATAGAGCAAGTCAGGAGATGCATCGATTCATGCTCATTTATGGGCATATTTGGTTAAGCCATGAACTACGGAAATATTTTCGTAGCATATGAATTCAAACATTGTGATTAAGTGTGAAAAGAACCGTCAAAACCTCGAAGATCACGAATCTACTGGCCTAACGGCAATCTTTATTGCTTCGAAATTGGCTTCCACAAAAGTTCCACATCCTGGACGACCTCATATTAATTTGACATTCTTTGTGAAAGAAGAAATCTGTAGACATTCTTTGGCATCAAAATACTTCATTGGTTGCAAACAAGAAGCAACTGCAATCCCTACACTTCCAATGGTGTCTTGGTGTGGCACCCCCGAAGCGGCCCCCGAACCGTTGGGGTCGCCACAGTTCGCTTACCTTCCTCTTGCTTGACCTGAAGGTCTATCAATCCTAGGGGTTTATATCTTTTAGATTGGTCCCTGCGCAATTTATATGGTGGAAGCGTATCCAACAACTCCCTTCCCTATATTCAGAAAACAGTGCACACCAACTAAACATTTTATAAGTTAAAAGCCGAACACTTTTATTTACTTAAACCAGATGGACATCATCAGTCGGTACATCAAAATGCCAAGGCTTTCTATACTCGGCTATATTTCAAAAGATGACCGACATCTCTTCTAACAGTCATATACTTAAAGTCCATCGATCAGTGTCGGCGTCCAAAAGTTCCTTCCTCTGTTGTCCTCCTCCTCGCAGCCATATCCAACCACTCGGTCCATCTGCTGGTGGCGGTGGCAGCAGAGGTATCTTGTCTAGTCTGAAATGTTAGTCCCCAAACGGGGTGAGTACAACCACTCAGCAGTAAAAGATTCATTAAGCTATATCGTGCAGTACCATCAATATCCAGATTCATGCAAGATAGACAAAAACAGGTAATCAACGGATAAGCAAGCATCAAAATCATGAAATTCTTCAATGCAATGGCAAGTACAATTTCGAAACCCTCAAGATGCATCATGTCCAGTTACACAAGTCCTGATCATAGGGCCAAACTGTTATGACACGTCCCATTCCATGCCATACAATTTAGTCCTATAACCAGACCACACTCACACTTAGTAGAATCAGCCATTTTATCATTCAAACGGTTTTATCCCCAGAGGACCAATGTTTGCATCCTTAGCGGGATTTCGCACCCAACCTGGCATCGCGAAAGCCTCCGGGCATGTATTCAAAATACAACCGGGCATCCGGCACACACCTCCGGGCATCTCGCACCCCACCTGGCATCACGAGGAATCACTTGGGGACCATAGACATGGTTACCCCTAACCTCCAGGCATGCATCATAATACAACCCCTCACCCTCCGGGCATGTATCATAATACAACCGGGCATCCCGACACTCCCGGGGAAAACCTCTGGGCATGTATTCATAATACAACTAGGCATCCAAAGGGCATCGACTCATTCGAACCTCTGGGCATCCCGACTCCCGGGGCATCGTTGACCCAAGGGTCCAACGGTAGCAATTAACATCTTAATTTCCAAAAACACTTTTCAATGCAATGACAAAATGTCTCTTGAGTCTCATCACATCTCAATATTGCATGATATGCCAATGCTAGTATCATCATGTCACATAACAACTCAAGATGCATTCACTTTTGAAATCAGTTGAGCAAAGTCGGAGTAAAACAGCTTAAAAACCAAAATGTGCAGTTTTAATGAAAATTTCGGAATGACCCCTAAATGAACTCAGAAAATTATGAAATTTTGACACGTTAACCATGAGACCTAAAGGAACAAGTTTCATAAAGAACACCAAGTCAGATTCCTTACGTACCAAGGAAAAAAATTTCGATATTCCTAGCCAGCATTCTGTAAAATTTCCAGATTTGGTGTTTTCATAGAAAAATCGTTTCGGCGGTCATTCCTTGTTCATTTATTCTGAATTTTTGATATGTTGTTCATGAGGATGTGCCCTAAAACTTTCATCAAGGGTTTGAGGTCCAATTCTATCTAAGTAAATACAGAAAATTCGAAGAATCATCAAAGGTCAGGCCGTTTTCTACGGAACAGTATTTCTGTTTTAAAAGAATTGCTTCTATTTGCACGTTCTTGTATTCATATAGCTATAACTATGAGTTAAACTCAATCTAACAGATGTTATCTTAAATAAAATGATTCTATTCCTCATCTTCATCTTTAGAAATCAAGGCGACGCAATAAAAGACTTCCTATCTAAATTTTTCTAAAACAGAATCGTTATATATGGTTTTCTTCGTTGCTAGCTCAATTAAACCATTTATTTCTCTATTAATCTATGTTACAACACTTCAAGACTTTTCCACAGCAACTAAGAGTACTTTCAATAGGTTTTTCTTTAACAAAGAAACCTTCCACAGCTCGGCTCAAGCATATACTCATCCTTAAGCTCACTCACTGCAACATACACTACATCTCTTCACTTGGCAACCATTTCCTTACCTTACTCGACAATCACAGCTTACACACACATAGATTTGAAACATGCAAGCCTCAAATGCAACATGCAATGACTTATAACTCAATCTAGTACTCATCAAGCTCAATCCAACACAAAACAGCAACTTCACATTCAATCCTTCACAGATTGGCATTCAATCTTCATTTCATTCATCCAAAAATCCACATGCAGCTCCCAATTCTGCATTTTCTCACATCTTCCAGCATTTCACCAGACAATTGCAGCATGCAAGACATAGATCAATGAACTTCTACTTGCCTTAAACCTTTCTACTTGATTGCTGTCCAAAAACAAAGGTTCGGGGGTCGCGGCTTGGGCCCGATCGGCGATGGGGATCGGCTGCTTCGACGGCGGCAGCTCGGACACGGCACGGCGGAGGGTGGCCTTCCTTCTCAACCCTCACTCGCACGGACCGCTCGCTGCACGCACTTCACACGCTCACAGCCCTCTCTCGACCACTCTCTCTCACTGCTCACCACTCTGCTCGGTTTACCCTCCCTCTACTCCTCTATTCCGAATTTCCTTTTGTTCCCTTGATTAGCTATCTAATTAATTATTTGCATGAGGATTCTCGGTGGCAGCAAGGAAAGAAGGCAGGTGGAGAGTGGTTGAGGCAGCAATGGACAGGTGGGTGGGAACATGGCTTGCATGCGGTCTCCTCTCTCGCTCTCTGTTTTGCTCGACCGGTTGCTGTTTTCTGGTCACTGGTTTTGTTGAAAACCAGTCAACAATCGAGGAGGGTCTCGGTAGCAGAAAGGGGTGAGGACAAGTGGAGGAAACGTGGCAATTTTCCTTGGCCACTTGAAGACACGATCGATAGCAGCTGTCTCGGTTTTCTTCTCTGTTGGCCACCGAGAATGGAGTCACGTGGCTGCAAGGGTCAAAGATTTTTCCTTCGGTTGACCGTCACATGTACGTGTCTTCGTTAATGGACTCCTATAGTCGACTAGATTGGTCTTTGATGGCAGCTTGTGCGTGGAATACCATGCTCGCCTCATGCATGGGCTGATTGAAAATTTTATTGAAACATTTGTGGCTCTTCATTCCGGCGTGAATATGGGCTGTAGCTTGGCGCACGGTATGCGCTTGTTGGCCATCAAAATAGGAATCGTGGCAGCAAATCTCGGGGTCGAAAGTATAGTGGTCTAAAGGGTTGAACGGCTAAAGTTAGTATAAAAGATATCTCATTGACACATAAACCTCGGTCTCGCTTGATCGTACGATAGATTTCCGAGAAGACCATAGTTTTGTCATCTAACCAAACATGTACGTAAATCGGCGGGGTCTAAAGTAATTGCCGATGATGACGGTACGACAAGGTCCAAAATCGGTGTCGGAATGGGGAAACTGGTTCGATATAGTGCAAAAAAGCAAGCAAAGGTCGGTCTCACCAATGACTTCAAGAAAAAGGATCTCGACAAAAATTACAATTCTTGCAATGACCGGACTGTTACTAAACACAACGCACCGATCCAACAACAATACTAATCAATGCCCATAAATAATATCAAAGACATAGTCCGAAGGATACCTCCTTCGCTTAGCTACGGACTGTCGCGCATCTAAGGTTCGTCAAAATTTTCGGATGCCACACTTGGCATCCAATCCTATATGGAGATAATCATTGGTGGTCTGCAAGACAACGCTTCAAGATGTAGATGTACACAAACAAGAATCAGTCATCAAATGTTGCCTTCAAATAAAAGGTGGTAATCGTTTCAAGTTAAATTCGATTTATTTTAGGAATAACTTGTCCTTGCACTTTGTACAGATTTTAGTGAGGCAAATTATTGGCAAGCAACAAGATTACATGGGGAAGACAGCTTGGTCCAGAATCACACAATCTCTAAAAGAAAAGGGTGTGTTCATTCCAAAAGTCAAAACAACTCATTTATAAACTAACATAGCCACCCATGCTTACAGATTGTGATGTGGGAAATGCATTGACGCACCAAAAATGGCAAAAGATCACCTAGCCTAAAAGGGAAATTTTATTGGGGCGAGATGGCCACAAAAATGGATCGGGTGCATGCAATGCCTGAGTCACCCGACTTCTAAAAAGGGAAAGATTCAAATGGAATAGACATTTGTCAAATGAATTACTGTCAATCATGAGAGCAAATCCCTCTCCATAGCCAAGGAAACGGGATGGAACAATGTCATTAGATATGCCGTAAAAGGGAGTATACCGTTCCTAAAATGAATTATGTCGAGTATGAAAATAACATATTCATCTCTTTTTCCTTGCAGTTGATGAATGGGGCAAATCACTTAAAGTAGAGTAACTCTCACCCATGAGCAAGATGAAACACAGCCAATTGATTCAGCACAAAAAGGGAGTATCGTTCCTAAATTAGCCTAATTCAATTTTGGAATATAAGTAATATGCCCCATCTCTTGTAGGAAAAGGTGTACATTGACCGCTGGAGCAACACCTTATACCAAGAAGGCATGCTAGGCCCAACCATCCATTTTGATGGAATAAATGGGAGAAAAACATACAAGGAGCAATGCTCTCACATGTCGAAACAAGGAGTACCCCTCTCCTTTCATCTTTGACGCCCACTTAGAATGAGTGAATTCGATAATATCTAAATGGCCCATTTGCAAGATCTTCAAGGAAATGTTAACACCTGAGGAGCAAAGGCACATGAAGATGAAACACAAGACATTTAAAGTCAGATATAGGAGAAGGGTATTCGGTATCGTTTCCAAAATGTCTCATCTAACTTCATTTTTGACATAGTTCCCTTGTTTGACAGGAAGCATCGGTATATGAGGAACAAACTCGAGAAATTGATTTAAGCAGAATACATATCGACCAAGCAAGCAAATGAAGGGTCGCCTGACTACTAAGGCAAAGGTAAGTACCCTTCTTCTCAAAATCAAATGCAAAACAAATGGAGAATTTTCATTACAAGAAAGAACATTTAGTGTTTTTCTAGAAACAAGCACAAAAAATGGAAAATGAAGAAACAAGTTTTCCACAAAGTTTGCAAAAATCTTCTTTACCTTTAAATTGTCCATCCACTTGACGGATCACTCATTTTGAATCAAAATTCCCTATGGAGATTAATCCATCCAGATGATCTCAACAAAAATGAAAGGCAATGTTACTCATGCCAAGCGAGAAACTCTTAATGATGAAGAAAGGCAACCCATTTCCAAACATGTCCTTTAAGCACTCTGGGATTCGAGCAAAAAAAGAAAACCCGTGTTGTTTAGGGTCAATGAATTCATTCACAAGCGGTACATAGATCAAGATGATGAGAGGCATTTCTTTCATCTATCATACACACAACAAGGTGACAATAGTTAGCCCATTTGAGCCTTTTGATGTGAAGATTTTCTACAAAATACCCTGTCAAGAACCACCCCACGATGGGGCAATTATGGAGGTTTGGGTTGATATTATTTGGAGAGGAAAGATGAGAAAGGTTTCTTTGCTCTCACTTGCATAAATCTTTTTGTGGTAACTTCAGGTGAATTCTTATGGAAGCTAGAAGCATCCCAAGGTGAAGAAGAGCATTCTTTTCTCTACCCAAAACCGATACCCTTTGCTTAAACCATATTGAGCCTAACTATTCATTTCTAAAACCCGAGTGGTGATTATCTCCCCACATTTGGGGCAAGGCATATGATTTGCCAAGGCAAGTGATGTTTATATGAGAATATGACAAGCATCTAGAAAGCCCTAAGAGCTTAAAAAGTTCAAAAGAGCAAAAGTCAAATGAAAATTAGGGGGTATGAAAAAGCAGTATGCCTGGTAAAAGCAAGGCTAATACCCATCACAAAAAAAAAAAAAATTGCGTCAAGAAGAATGTCTCAGTGAAAGCAAAAAACGAAAAAAAAAAAACAAAACAAAATGTTGTATCAAAAGGAGATCACTGCAAATGCAAAAGTCATGAGAGGAAAGAGCAAAGCTCTTATTTTGCAATAATTAGTCAAGGGACTTTCGAGACAAATTCAAGTGTTTTCAAAAATCGGATGATATGGCAATGATGTTGTTGCAATCACCAACTCTCAAATCCCTCTTCGAAAAAGTGCTAAGCCTTTTGAGCCTTTCACCGAACCAACATTACAACCCATTCCCAAAGTCTCTTCAGATTGGGATGATTCAAAGTGGAAATAAGGACTTCCCAAAGAAGATGCCGCTCGAAGAAGTGAGAGTAAAGTTGTCTTATCTCATCTTAAGGTTTCTTGACTTGTAAACCTGGCGAAGATGTTGATCAGTGATTAATTCATTTCATAGCCAATGATGCTTATCCATTGCTAAAACCATGACCAAACCTACACTACAGTCATTCTAAAAGACCTCTTAGATTGGTCAATGTGTACTTATTGCGAATGATTCAAAGCCTTGCACCTTGGAAGAGTGAGATTGAGTGATCGGTTTATTTCCCACATGAATAGATGGGATCAAATAGCCCTTTTCTTGAGAATATGCGAGAAGCCCTTTCTAACTAGGGGTCCTTGCTTGGCATACTTAACAAACCTTTCTTATAAGTCAAGGTCATTTCGACAAGGACTTTTCTCCCAAGAGAATTTGACGATTAATGATATTATTCGAGCATGATGATAGTTTTGTGAGTTTGTCAAGTGGTCGGGATTAGCTTGATTTGTTTATGCAATCATTGCTTTCCCATTACCGACACACTTTTGATATTGTTTTGATGACATGTGCCGAAATTGATCTTATCTAGGATGCTTTTGCTACTAGAATACTTGTTATAATGAATTCTATTTGATGTGCAGTATCCATTTCAAAATATTCTCGAATGACAGGTTTCTCCCGTTGAACCACGCAATTTCAAAGGGTTCATGGGTTAGCCTTAAACCATGCATTTTCAAAAGGTTCTTGGTTATCCTTAAACCTTGCAATTTCAAAGGGTTCATGGATTAGCCTTAAACCACACGGTTAGTGGGACTACCTTAAACCACAAGGTTCATGGGATTGCCTTAAACCACAAGGTTAGTGGGACTACCTTAAACCACACGGTTAGCAGGACTGCCTTAAACCACAAGGTTAGTGGGTCTGCCTTAAACCACACGGTTAGTGGGTCTTCCTTAAACCACATAGTTAGTGGGACTACCTTAAACCACAAGGTTAGTGGGTCTGCCTTAAACCACAAGGTTAGTGGAACTACCTTAAACCACACGGTTAGTGGGACTGCCTTAAACCACACGGTTAGTGGGTCTTCCTTAAATCACACGGTTCGTGGGATTGCTTTAAACCACAAGGTTTGTGGGACTGCCTTAAACCACACGGTTAGTGGGACTGCCTTAAACCACACCGTTCGTGGGATTGCTTTAAACCACAAAGTTCGTAGGATTGCTTTAAACCACAAGGTTCGTGGGACTCGCCTTAAACCACATGGTTAGTGGGTCTGCCTTAAATCACACGGTTAGTGGGGCTTAAACCACAAGGTTCGTGGGAGGCGCCTTTAAACCACAAGGTTTGTGGGTATATCTTTAAACCACACTTTCAAATTGTTCATAGATACATCCTTAGATCATGCTCTTTACATTAAGCTCACTTGCATTTTCATTTTGCTATTGTAAAAAACAAAACAAAACAAAACAAAAACAAAAAAACAAAAAGACAAAAAGAAACAAAAATTAGGTGTCGCACTTATCTTTGAAAAGAAATCTCTTTTGAACTTCCTTCCAAAATAGAAATTTGTTGACACCTAAATTTTTGTCCAAAAATCATTTTCGAAAAAAATGGTAACTTGTTTTTCCACAAAAATATTTCATGTCAAATTCTTGCATATAGATTATCTAGGTGTTTAGTATAGTTTTTTTAAATGGAATATGTTTTTCCTTCAAAAAAATTTAAAAAATTAAAAAAAAAAGATAAAAAAAAAGATTAAAAAAAAGAAACAAGAAAAAAAGTTGGGGCCAATGATCTAAATGTGACTAGCCAAGCCGGAGGTCAGATTGGAATTAAAATGGCAAATTGGGGCCAAAATGTAATTTCCAAAAGTTGAGGGACCAATTCGCAAATTTTGCAAAATTTTACCCGAACTCTTAAATCATCATCTTGGTCACCAATTAAGTTGAAATTGAATTTGGGCCAACTCGAATAAATCAAATCGGGTGAAAAGGACCAAATTTGCATTGAAATGGGTATTTTCGGATAAGAAAATGGCCAACTTTGAGGGACTTTCTTGCAAAATTGAGTGAGTACAATTGCGAAAAATGGCCAAGATCTTAAACTACTATACATGAGCTTGCTAATTGATCATAAAATGCAGCCAAATTGATGGATTAAAGTAGTCAAACGAGCTACCAAAACCCAACCCACGGTTTGGTCTCAATTCAGAGCTGCTGTGTAAGCAACTTGGTGACCCCACCATATCCTCCTCAGCTGCCTAACCAGCCCGATCTCTGCACGTGATGGAAGACCATTATTGGCACTACAAGTGGACAAACATTGGTCAAGGATGAGCTGCTGAAGGCACGGGAAAATCGCACCAAATTCAGACACTCAACAGTTGCAGAAGTTGGAAAAATTGGCTAAGTCAGAGAGTGGGTGAACTAGCTCAGTTGGCAGACTTGGTAGGTGGACAAAAAGCCGACCAAGAGATTGATGATGGCCGTGGATAACATCTACAAAGCATGCTCTTTTGAGGGATGAGAGAGAGGGGACGAAAGGAAGAAGGGAGAGCTTGGAATGGTTCCCCAAAGAAGCCCTCAGAAGCAACTCCAGAAAAGGAAACCCAGAAATTCTAGACCGACCTAGAGAGAGAAAAGTGAGATTTTCACACACCTGCGGCAACAATTAGCCAAAACCTTCAACTAGAAAGTTAAACTTCACTCAAATATCTTTCTATCCATAGGTCGCACGTCCAAAATGGAGTTCGGGAAGGTCTCCTAAAGCCCCCTGAAAACCACCCTCCTGGCGGGCCAAGAAAGTCCGAAAATTTTCCAAGTGTTGAGCCCGATTGGTCACTGGTGAGAGAAAGCGAGTGTTTTTGAGAAAATTGAGAGACAAATGAGGAAAATATTGACTTTTACCACAAACTAGAATATATATAGTTTGGTTTGGTGTTAAGTTTTCCAACAAAAGAGGTTGTGAAGTCTAATGTTAGAGATCAACGAAAACATTCGTTGTCAGTTCTTATTTTTGCAGATCTCATTTCCAGTTTGAGGGAGCCAACTTCCACATGCTCCCCGAAGATAATTTTTGGTTTTCTCGGCCAATAACTACTTGCAAAAGAAAATAGGAAGCAAGGTAAGTATCCTAGATGTATTTTTGTTCTATTTTGAACTTGTTTTAATAATGAAAAATCAAGAGGAAAACCAGCCCGGAAAACTTATTTCCGAGGCTGAAATTTTTCCAAGTGTTGAAATCTCTTAAAGATTTTTGCATGTGTGCTTCTTGGAGAGGTTGTTTTGATGTTGTTCGGTGGGTCAATATCTATGATGTTTGCTACATTTGAAAGCTCATGTTACCTACTTTCACTCGGAGTAAGTATTGTTTTCCTTAGATCTCGTATGTGATGGGTGTCGGGGCTTGAATATGAGCATGCAACCTGTTTGCTTGACTTGGGTTCAAACCCAGATTTGCAAAATCAGCTCAAACCCGCATATTTGAAACCGATTTCAACTTAGTTCTTTTGTGTTTTAAGCTATGATTTATGTCTAATATTTCTCCTTGCATGTGGTAGTATAATCTTGATGCTTTAGTTCTACATAAGATTGCTCATGGGTCAAGATTGAAGGTCATGAGTATGGCTCGGGGAAGTTGTTTAAGGTGGGTTGATGTACACCACTTGTTCGATGAAATGTTTAAACCAAACTTCGATCTTGAAACGGTCGATTTGAGCTTGATTATTGTGATATTTATGTGCTGTGTTACTCCATGTTAGCATAGATCGGTTTAAGGAATTATTATTAATATTTAAAAAAATCTGAAAATTTCAAAAATATCAAAAAATGTTGAATGTTATCAAATTAAGCCAAAAATGACATTTAGGAGATTTTCCTAATTTTATAAAGTCATTTTCCTAATTTAATGCTATTCTGGTATTTTATAATCCTTTTTTTTGTAATTATTCCATGTTGCGTAGATTTAAATTATCTAGAGTAGTTTCATGCATTTAGAGTAATCGCATGCACATTTAAATTCTCATTTTCGCTCACAGGGGTCCTGTCCCGGGGCATGATAACAAGGCCATGTAATATTATTTGCCCGACTTGTATCGGGTCTTTCTTTTCTGCATTACTTTCAAGTCCTTTCAATTTCTTGAATGTTTATTTGCCGTACCGCTTTTCAATAATTTGAGTGTAAATTTCTTTTCTAAATTATGTTAGGATTAGTCCAGACATTAAAAAAAAAAAACTACAAAAACATTTGCATGGACACTTAGCGGTTTCATAAAGATTATAATTGGTAATCAAGATTGTGTGGCTATTTAGATTAAAACCTTCCAAGTTAGTGGTACCGCAAGGGCACTAATAGAAACATTGGCATAAACAAGTCCCCGTTCCTAGAAATCTCTGGTTGCGTAGGAATTGAGACAACACTCACGCGTCTTGATTGGTTTCTAGCCGACCCCAATAGGTTAGTGGCGACTCTAGAAATACATGGGTTGTTAAGAACTAAAAATAAAATCCAACGTCGCTCGAGGTATGGGCTTGGGAGAGCCGCGCCTAGTCTAGGGCCGTTGGTCCGCCTCTTTAGGCAAATACCCCTAAACCTTCTTCTTTTTCCCCGGACGGAAAAAGAGAGGTCGTGACAAACCATGATTTTTCCTTAAGCCAAATCGAGTTTTGGAGAATAACCTTTTTAGAAATCGTTTTTGAGAAACATCACATGTACCAAAACATTTTTTTGAAAGATGCAATTTAAAGAGGCCGGTTGTTTAACAACAAAGATCAAAGCATTTAGAACAATTTTTCATGAAAATGGCATGTCCTAATTTCATGCACAAACTAATCTAAAAGGCGTATCTAAACAATCACAATCATGTGTATATCAGGAAATTTCAGAATAAACGTGCAAGGACAGCAACATTAAGTAACACTCATTGACAATCGAGCTATGGAAAAATTTGCCAATATGCATGACATGATGACAAACAATTTTCATGAAGAAAGTTTTCTTGAATGAGCTATACATGAATTTACAAAAATCAGACAACAAGCAACGGCACATCAGAAATTTGTCAAAACAATAGGACATTCAGCTAATTTCATGAGAATTTGTCCTATCAGAACATGTCTAAAAATCATCAAATTTATACACAAGATAACCAACATGATGAAAAACAAGTTTCATTGAGAAGCCAAGTTCAGATTCCAAATAGAAAAAATGGAACAAAAATATCAAAGGTCTGTCCAAACAGGGGTTAAAAGAGGGGTCCGAATTTGATCCTTTATTCAGATTGTAATCTAACTTTGAAAAAAATGGAAAATAGTCCAAACGATGAGCGATTAGCGTGCAATCAGTGGCATTAGAAACCTATAAGTGTTTCCTACATCTTCCTAGAAGAGCTCAAGCTGAAACGAGGTCATTTCGGACCTCGTTTTTTTGCCAAAACAGAAAGTTACTCCTGGTATCAAAATATGCAGAAATAAGAACGGTTTTTTTTAGGATCTTCCTATTCGAATGATTTTAAAAAATTCTGGAAAAAATGTATGTTGTAGAGAAACATGCTTTGAACAATTTTTATGAAGGAGTTGATTTAAGATTCAAAGTTCAAAAATCCAGAAAAAATCAACAAGCAGACAAGATCGAACAATACATAACGGTGAACTACAACATGTCAGTTTTCCAGAATCATCTCCTGACTTTTGAAGCAGATTTCAGATAGCAAATGATATCAGATCGATATGTGCTATAGCTCATTGGAAAGCTAATCAAGCCATCTTCGACTCTCATGAAGGCATCGAGCACAAAAAAGCACATATACTAACTCGTTTCCGGGCATATGCACAAAGAGGTCAATCATGGATCCGAAATTGCAGAACAATGATCATCCAAGTTCGAACATCACAGAACCAAAAGATCTAAATATAATTAACTCTAGATTATTCAAGCATTGATTCTAATCAGATTTGCAATGCATCCCGACTTTTGAAGCAGACAAGATCGAACAATACATAACAATGAACTACAACATGTCAGTTTTCCAGAATCATCTCCTGACTTTTGAAGCAGTTTTCAGATAGCAAAAGATATTGGATTGGGACGTAGTATAGCTCATTGGAAAGCTAATCAAGCCATCTTCGACTCTCATGAAGGCATCGAGCACAAAAAATCACATATACTAACTCGTTTCCAGGCATATGCACAAAGAGGTCTGTCATGGATCCGAAATTGCAGAACAATGATCATCCAAGCAATCAAACATATTATCATCGTCACAGCCTACCTACTTCCTTCTCAATACATCCTAAACATCATCAAGTCATCATAGATCTCACAAATCAGTCTCTAAGATGAGCTCTAGCCCCGATCTCCTATTGAGACCTCGCTTCATCAAGCTCGAGGCCAAAGAGGCTTACCTCTTAATGTTTTCGCATGAAACGAACTCCCGCGAACTATCACCGAGCCACCACAACACTTAGGAACGTCAAGGACTGTCCAAGAGGGACTAAGATCGCCGGAGATGCTGAAGATGACGCCAGATTTGCTCCGGTTTGCTGCTGGATAGAACACCCACCAGATCGGGTACGAAAAGACCACCATCGACTTTTCCGATTAATCACAACTGTCACGACCTCTCTTTTTTCCATCCAGGAGAAAAGGAAGAAGCTTTAGGGGTATTTGCCTAAAGAGGCGGACCAATTGCCCTAAATTAGGCGCGGGCTCTCCCAAGCCCATACCTCGCGCGACGTTGGATTTTGTTTTTTAGTTCTTAACAACCTAAATATTTCTAGAAGTCGCCACTAGCCTATTGGGGTCGGCTAGAAACCAATCGAGACACGGGAGTGTTGTCTCGATTCTTACGCAACCAAAGATTTTTAGGAACGGGGACTTGTTTACGCTAATGTTTCTATTAGCGCCCTTGCGGTACCACTAACTTGAAAGGTTGTTCATCTAAATGGCCACACAATCTTAATTACCAATTATAATTCTTATAAAACCGCTAAGCGTCCATGCAAATGTTTTTGTAGGTTTGTTTTCCTTAATATCTAGACTAATCCTAACATAATTTAGAAGAGAAATTTACGCTCAAATTAATGAAAAGCGGTGCGCAAGTAAATATCCAAGAAATTGAAATGACTTGAAAGTAATGCGGAAAAGAAAGACCCGAAACAAGTCGGGCAAATAATATTACATGGCCTTATTATCATGCCCGAGACAGGACCCTCGTGAGCGAAATGGAAGTTTAAATATGCATGAAATTACTCTAGATAATTTTAATCTATGCAAAATGGATTATTTACAAAAATGATCATAAAATACCAAAATAGCATTAAATTAGGAAAATGACCTTTTAAAATTAGGAAAATTTCATAGATGTCATTTTTGCCTTAATTTGATGCCATCCATCACTTTTATTTTATTTTTTTGAAATTTTTTGGAATTTTGGATTTTTTTTTTTATTTCTTTATTTTTTTTTAAGAATAAAAATAATAATTTCCTAAAACGATATATGCTAACATTGAACAACACAGCACATGAATATCACAATAACCGAGCTCAAATCGACCGCTTCAAGATCGAAACTTGGTTTACGCATTTCGTCGAACACTTGGCGTGCATTAAATTACCCCAAACCAGCTTCCTCGAGTCATGTTTGCGGCCTTCAATCTCAACCCATAAGTAATCTCATGTGGAACTAAAGTATCAAGATTATACTACCACATGCAAGGAGCAAGATTAGACAGAAATCATAGCTTAAAACACAAGAGAACTAAGTTGAAATCGGTCTCAAATATGCGAGTTTGAGCTGATTTTGCAAATCTGGGTTTGAACCCAAGTTAAGCAAACAGGTTGCATGCCCATATTCAAGCCTCAATACTCATCATATACGAGATCTAAGGGAAACATTACTTGATCCGAGTAAAAGTAGGTAACATGGGCTTTCAAATGCAACAAACATCATAGAGAATGACCAACTAAACACATCAAAACGACCTCTCCAAGAAGCATACGTGCAAAACTCTTGAAGAGATTTCAACACTTAGAAAAATTCCAGCTTCAAAATCAGTTTTTTGGACTAGTTTTCCTCTTGATTTTTCACTATTAAAACATCTTCGAAATCAAACGAAAATACATCTAAGATACTTACCTTGCTTCCTAGTTTCTTTTTCAAGTGTTTCTTGGCCGAGAAAACCAAGAAATTATCCTCGGGGGGCACGTGGAATTTGGCTCCTTCAAATTGGAAATGAGATCTGCAGAAAAAAGAACTGACGACGAAGGTTTTAGCTCACCTCCAAAATTAGACTCCATGACTTTTGTTGTTGGAAACATGAACACCAAACAAAACTATATGTATTATAGTTTGGGCTTCAACTCATGGTTTCCCTTATTGTTCTCTCAATTTTCTCAACAGAACTCGCTTTCCTTCACCCGTGACCAATCGTCTTCGACACTTCAGAAAAATTTTCAGACTTTCTTGACCCGCTAGAGGTACTTTTCAGGGGCTTTAGGAGACCTTCCCGAACTCCATTTTAGATGTGCGACCTATGGATGGAAAGATATTTGAGTGACGTTTAACTCTCTAGTTGAAGTTTTTGGCTAATTTTGACCGTAAGTGTGTGAAAATCTCATATTTCTCTCTCCAGGTCGGTCTAGAATTTATGGGTTTCTCTTTTCTGGAGTTGCTTCTGAGGGCCTCTTTGGAGAACGACCGTCTGCTCTCCCTCTTCTCTCTCGTCTCTTGTCTTTCTTTCTTTGAAAGACCTTGCTTCAGTGATTTTTATCCCCTCAATTAAGGTATTTTTGGTCAGTCTTTTGTCCACTTTCCAAGCCTGTCAACAGGGCTACTTCAACAACTTTCTGACTTAAGCCAGATTTTCAATTTCTGCAGATGTTGAGTGTCCGGATTTGGTGCGATTTTCTCGTGCCTTTAGCAGCTTATCTCTGACCAATGTTTGTCCACTTGTAGTACCAATAATGCTCTTCCGTCACGTGCAGAGATCGAGCTGGTTGGGCAGCTGAGAAGGATATGGTGGGTCCACCAAGTTGCTTACTCAGCAACTTCAAATTGAGACCAACTCGTGGACTAAGTTTTGGCTGCTGATTTGAGTGCTTTAGTCCATCAATTTTGCTACGATTTTTGATCAATTAGCGAGTACATGTATAGTAGTTTAAGATCTCAAGCAGATTTCGCAATTGTGCCCACCCAATTTTGCAAGAAAGTCTCTCAAAGTTGGCCATTTTCTTATCCGAAAATACCCAATTCAATACAAATTTGGTCTTTTTTGCTCAATTTGATTGATTCGACTTAGCCAAAATTCAATTTCAACTTAATTGGTGACAAAGACGATGATTTATGGGCTCGGGCGCAAATTTTGCAAAATTTGCAAATTGGTCCCTCAACTTTTGGAAATTGCATTTTGGCCCCAACTTGCCATTTGAATTCAATCTGACCTCTGGGCTTGGCTAGTCACATTTAGATCATTGGCCCCAACTTTTTTTCTTTTCTTTTTTTAATCTTTTTTTATATATTTTCAATTTTTTTCTTTTTCCTTTTTTTTTTAAGTAAAAAAATCTTCCATTTAAAACACTATATTAAATGCCTAGATAATCTATATGCAAGAATTTAACTTGAAATACTTTTGTGGAAAAACAAGTTCCCATTTTTTGAAAATGATTTTTGGGCAAAAATTTAGGTGTCGGCAACAAATGTACCAGGACTCGAGGAAGGGCGAGGAGGAACATTCAAGAGGCGGTCCAAGAGGGACTGGGATCGCCAGAGATGCTGAAGATGATGCTGAATTTGCTCCGATTTGCTGCTAGATAGAACAGCCACCAGATCAGGTACAAAAAGACCGCGGCGACTTTTCCGATTAATCATGGCCACCTGGGACTCGAGGAAGGGCGGAGGAACGTTGTGGTGGTTGGCAACGCTGGAGAGCTTGCCGACGAGAGGTGAACGCCGGCAAGGGGTGGTGCGGCCAAAGAAAAAAAGCACGCGAAGATGAGAGGGGAAAGTCGGTGGGAGAGAGAGATGTCGAGAGAGAGTTTTGTTTAAGTCAGAGAAAACCAGATCTGAAAAATGCCCCCCCTTCCTCTTTTTTCAGAGGAAAATGATATTTATATGTGGATGAGAGAGGCCATCCTAGCCCTTGGATTGATCCAAGGGTTAGGATGCCATCTTTCTTCTTAACAAACTTAATAACCCTAGGATAACACCCAAATCGATCACATGTTTAAATTGAATGGTCACGATGCATTCTCAATGGACGGTGATGATCTAATCTTGAGGTAAGAGATTAGTTGGGGTCATTTTGAAATTTCATCAAACTTGGGTGGCAAATTTGCAAATTTCATAAAATCCAGGGAAATTTTCAAAATTTGAAAATTAAGGGCATAAATGCATTGGCCATGAAGTGGGTCAGCCGAGGGTGGTTTTCCGGCCAAAAAACTGAACGGAAAAATTCGCCGGTCAATGTCGGGTTGACCGGGTTGAATTTTTGTCCGAATTTTATTATGATTTTTTTGGTTTTACCCAATTTAAACAAAACCAAACATTTCTTCATGAATCGGATCAAATGAGATGCAAGTGGGCCATCTCAAGTCGATTAATTGTGCACAAAATTTTTAAATCCATTGAATTCTTATTGAAGAGAGGCCATAAGCTAAACTCATATTTTTAATTGAACCTCAATTGGCCAAATTGAAGCTCAATTATTTCAATTACATTCTAGTCTAGAATGGGCCAAGTCAAATTATATCAATTGAAGAATCTTAACTGGGTTTTCTAACCTCTGAATAGGTCAAATCGACCAAACTAGAACGTACCCAAGTGAATCTCTCAAAATTAACCCCGGATTTGGATTTATCTCAAGAAAATGAGTGAGAAAAAATCGTCCATTCGCAAGTTATGAGGGATTGATTTTAGTCCCTAATTAGGGCTCAAAATGGCATTTCGTATTTTAACTTGCTAAATTGTGAAATTGAATGCTCAAACAGATTTCAGATAGTCCCTAAACCAAATGTCAAAGAAGGAACTACATCTAATTATGACTAGAATAAAAGTAATTTTATTTTTGGTCGATTTAAAACCTAAAACCGAAAAATTCAGAAATCAAGGTTCTTAACCGAATTTTGTAAAATTTTGACACAAAAGTCAAATTGGCATTAAAAGAAATGTATTTGTGCATTTTTTTTTTTTTATTTCTTTTTTTTTTGGTGAAGGTTTGACCAAAAGTCAACCATTTAGTTGACTTTTCCTAAAATGTTGATTTTTTGATCAAATATTTGAATTTTCAAGAAATTGATTTGAAAAAAGTGAAATTAAAGCTAAGTGGAATTTTTTTGGGCAAAAAGTCAATTCTTGACTCGGTGTTGACTTTTGGTCAAAGGGTTGACCAAAAAGTCAACCCGAAAGTTAACCGTTTGACTTCTCAAGTTTTTATTGAAAATGAGTAAAAAACTGCTTAAAAACGACAGTGCAAAAGAAAGAAATGAAAAACGACATTTTTTGATCGAGAGATAGGGTTTCATCGCGATCAGAAACCTAAATCTTGATTTTTTACCTTTAATGATATGTCGACTAAAAATCAGGTGTCAACATGCATATACCTATAGGGATAAGAATATTTGGCTTACTTGTCATCATAGATTCCAGTTTTCTTCTTGGCAGCTTTGTAAGCTTCATCCCTCTGTTTCTGTTCTCCAATTTCCACATTCTCAAGCATATCAAATTCTAAAGTCAAACCACGAATTACAGCTGAAAAAAGATCTTTAGCGACAAATTGACGAAGTTCCACATTATTGGTTGATATAGCTAGAAGAATCATAGTAGCGCAAAAAGAAGAAACTTTGGTCACCGCATCGCCATCGTCCATGTGAAAACTTCCAAACACATCTGTAATACAAGAAGAGCCGGATCTTTGTGCTTCATAAGGAAACTGTAAATGGATTAGAAGAGTGAAAAGAATCAAATATGAATATACCAATTCACACAAAGAACAGGGAATAACAAAAATCTACTCATCATTTATACCTAACCATAGAGCTTTATGAGTAGACATCCAACTCCTCCAGAGAAGACGTGTCAATGCGGTTGGGCAAGAAAAAAGCCATAGTTTTGCCCTGGTACAATTCGCACGGTGAACAAGGTGATAATCAGTGCTAGAAAATTAAAACCCATCAACTACAGAAATGAGGAAAGAGTTCAAAAACTCATATTCCTAGCAACCAATCATCTTTAAAAAACTTGAAATGCAACTGTAGCCAAACAGTCTTCACACACTTTTGGTTTTTATATATCAAATAACACCAATGAACTAATGTACAGATGACTCTGCCACAGACTATAAGATTTATTTAGCTATAGGTTTTTTAGTCAAATTATCAGCTGTAGGTTTGAATGCTTGAAAAGGTCAGCCAGAATTTGTCTTTTACAATGACAATCAGGGGCTGAAATATAGGGACTTAGGACCATAAATGCATGAAAGACATTTCACGAACCATTTGCACTTTGTTGTGCCGTTAATTAAAACAACATTCACCAAGCTCATACATCAACCATTCACTACTCATAGAGTAGATAAAACCTGCTTCTCTTTTCATATATGTCAGCTTCATGACCCTTTTCCACATCACACGCTGTCATTACTGCAACGTCTAGACCATTCACTTCTCTAATTTGTTAGTAAATTGGCAGATTTCAACCAAGCACGCGACCATCGACATGTCAATCCTGCGGAATTCAAATAAAAAGTTTTCATACTTGGCCAGTGCGAGCACGGCCAACCAAATCAGTTCCATCGAGGACGATGTCAAACCTCATGACCTGAATGGGAAAAAGCACCTCGATCCCATTGTCCTTCAACTTCAACCTCAAGTTGTCCGAGATCCTGAAATTCGACAAAGCGTTGGGGTTCTCCTCAATCTCCACGTAGGAAACAGTTGAAGGCAGAGGTGGAGGCAAAGGGGGCTCAGACCCGCCGCGATCAGGAGGCGGAGGGGGGTTTGAGACCCAGCTGCAATCGGCAGGGCTCTTGGGAGGCGATGTGCAAATGACCGACGATGCTTTTGGGGAGGCAGAGGAGGAGAAGAAACACAAGGCCTCAGGTCCCAACCATCGACCTCGAGGACATAGAGTCCAAAGACCTAGCGGCGGCTCAGAGTCGGAGCTGATGAGGCGTTCGTCAGAGGGACGCAATCAGACGGAGGTCTAGAAGTTGCCTGAGTGACCAATGCGAGCACAAACCTTGTACTTGATCTCCCCGGAACAGTCGGAGGCGGAGGGGGTCGGGACCCGACAGCGACTAGTGAGGCTCCGACATGCCAGAGGCAGATGACCGGCGAGGCTTTTAGGGGCGAGAGACGGAGTCGAAGCCGGAGCTGGAGGCGAACACAAACCTTGTGCTCGATCTCTGCGGGAACAGTCGGAGGTGGAGGGATCGAGATCCGATAGTGACTAGTGAGGCTCCGACGTGCTAGAGGCAGATGACCGGCGAGGCTTTGGGGGAGGGAGGCAGAGTCGGAGGCGGAGGCGGACACAAACCTTGTGCCCAATCTCTGCAAGAACAATCGGAGGTGAAGGGGGTCGAGACTCGACTGCAACTGGTGAGGCTCCGACGTGCCAGAGGCAGATGACCGGTGTCACGCCCCGAACCTTGAGCACGTGTGCATCCCTTGGTAGTCGATAAAATTTGCGACGTCCAAGAAAGTGTCGCCGACCCATTCATTTTATTGAACATGCGAAAGCATAATAACAATCCCCAGACGACACAGAAGTGGGATAGAAATGTGGCATCCGGGTTTTCGTCAGACCTAGAATAAGTAACGGCTCGTCACAGATCGACGGAAGTGTCGTCGGACCGTACTATTGGCACCATTTGCGGACACTATTTCGTCATTGTCATCATCGGTATAGCATTAGGCCATCGTTTCATCACCACCGATCATTCCAAAACATCAACTTTCGGAGAGAAATTTCCCATGCACGGCCATGCACACGTCCGATATTAGTCCCAAGCAGCCTCGCAAATCAACCGAGCTGAAGACCCGTAACATACAGCGGCCATGCGTACGTCCGCGGCCTTTTCTTCATGCAGAAATGAAGACGTGCACGCCGGTGTTGTTCTCTCCATTTGCTGCCAACGCGACACCACTTAGTTGACTCAAGTAGTCAACTAAGTGAAGCCCACGCCCATGCGTGCTCATGAAGAATTCATGCAGCTACGTCCACGCATTCAAGGACTGCCCGTGATGATGTCACGCTCCTTTGATGGTCAACAAAAGAAGGAATGTTGACCGAGAGGAACCAAATGGCAGCCACGTTTTTCCACCCTACTCAGCAAGCCGAAGTCCCAAAGTTTGACAGATTGACCAAGACGTGTCAATCGTAAAATGCAAGGGAAAATTTGAAGCATGCAGCGGCCACGCTCATTGCATGGAAGAGATACGTGGAGATGGACATTCGGTGAAGGGCCATGTCTTCACCAGCTGCTGCTTGCTCAAATGGACACCGAGAGACTCCAATTGTTGACCGCAAAAGTCAACAACGAGAAGGCTTTAGCCTTCCTTCGTCTAGTGCATGAAGGGGTTGAGCTGGCGTGTGCATGCGTGAGCTACGGCATTTCTTCGGTCAATAAGTCATGACAAGAGTATACACCCGCTGAAGACACGCAGCAACGGTCTTGAGCTGGCGAGAGAAGGCCGAACGATGACCACCTAATTCCCCACCTGTCCTCGCCTTCTTCTGCCACCGCAACCTGCATGCATTGATTAAGTTAGTCAATTAGTGAAGGAATAAAATGCTCGTAAACGTGAGTAAGAGAGAGACTAACCGAGCGAAACAGCAAACGAAAGAGAGATTCGTGAGAGAGCGAGCAAGAATGAGGGGGAAGGAAGGAGACCGCCCTCCGTCCGTGCGCGCGTGCTGCCGCCATCGACGTCGCTCACATTTGCTGTTACCGAGCCGTGTCCGTGACCGCGAGCTTCTCGGTTTCTCACCGGCGACACCATAGGACCTAAGGCAAGTGAAAGTCTAATAACCTGTGTAATGCACTGCCGTTGTTGTCTGATGTAGTGTAGCTAGATTGGAAATACTTGAGTTTGGATGTTGGATAGTGACTTCAAAAATGACCGAATCAATTTGAGGCTAGATAATTGAGGAGTTTTCATGAGTACCTCAATTTAAGCCTTCGATTTTTACACCAAATGTTGAGGTGGTAGCACCTTGAGGCTTTGTTCGCAAATCGTTTTAGAAAATCTCTTGAATTGCATCAAAATTTATGGGTACTGTGACACAGTACCCAAATGTTTTAAGAAATATTTTATATTTTAAAGATTTCTGAACTTTTTATAGAAAACATCCCAAAACCATTGGAGTTGGGATTGAGATTTGGATTTGCCAAAGTGCCGATTTCAAATTACTTATGTTTTTTATAAATTGTTTTATTTCGAGCCGTGATACAAGTGTGACTCGAGGCTATTTATGTGGATTTCGAAAAGCATTTGAAATTTAAACGTGAAAATGGATTTTATGGATTTGGTATCTTGCTTTCGATTTTATGAATTGATTTCATCGATATGAGATTGATCTATTTTCAAAGACAATGGTTGTTGTATTGATGTGTCATTGAAAACCTCGTTTCACATTACTTGATACTATACAAGGGGATTTTCAAGAACCCAAAAGGATTTCAAATGTGGTTGTTGTTTTAAAAATGGTGTTGGCATTCAACATATCATTCAACATTGAGATTTGATGAAAACTCATGAGGTTTCCAATGTCATTGCATTGAAAATGTTTTTGGTGTTGAAATAAATTAAGATGTTAATGTTGCCGTCGGACCCTCGGGTCGACGATGCCCCGGGAGTCGGGAGGCCCAAAGGTTCGAATGAGTTGATGCCCTTTGGATGCCGGGGTCCATGGTGCCCGCAGGTTTTCCGGGAGTGTCGGGGATGCCGTGGTACGTCGCACGTAATTCCGGAGGGTAGGGGTAACCATTTTCATGGCACGCCCGGAGATTCCTCATGATGCCAAGTGGGATGCGAGATGCCCGGAGGTGTAACGGAACACGCTCTGGATGCCCGGTGGCCCTTGTGGCTGAATGCCGGAGGCTTTCGCGACGCGTGTTGGGTGCGAATGCCCGGAGGGACGCAAACATTGGTCCTCCGGGAGGTGAAACCTTTGAATATTAAAACCGATGGCCCCGCTAAGTGTGTGTGTGGTCTGGTTATAGGACTAAATTGTATGGCATGGAATGGGACGTGCCATAACAGTTTGATCCTATAATCGGGACCTGTGTGACGGAAAATGGTGCATCTTGGTTTCGAAACTGCACTTGCTATTGCATTAAAGAGCTTTATGGGATTGATGCATACTCATTTCTTTTGATCATATGTTTTGTCTATCTTGCATGGAATTGGATAGTGATGGCTCTGCACGATATAGTTTAGTAGATCTTTTACTGCTGGGTGGTTATAATCACCCCTTTTGGGGACTAACATTTTAGACTAGACAAGATGTCTCTGCTGCCCGCACCTCCCGGTACATTCTATGGATTCCCGATTGACCTGCAGTGAGAGCGGCCGGAACATCAGGACCCTGAGGTGCGAGGACTGACGTTCGTACAGGTGAGAGTGATTATGATGTCCGATACTGGTCCTCTCACCAACCATGTACTCTAGGAGTATGTTGTCGTATTTGTCCGTCGGGATGGACGAACGCTAGGGCCGCTGCCACCACCACCATCAAACGGACCGACTGGCTGGGTGTGATCACGAGGAGGAGGACAGCAGAGGAAGGAAACTTTTGGAATGCCGGCATTGAAAGATGGACATTTAGTAAGTGGTTGGTGAGGTCATTAGACCACTTTTGAAGTATAGCCGGGTGTACGAAACCACGGCACTTTTTGGATGTATCATCGAACAATGTCCATCTAGTTACGTAAATAAAAGTGTACGGCTTTTATCCATAAAAGTGTTTAGTTGGTGTGCATCGTTCCTGATTATAGGAAAGGGAGTTGTTGGATACGCTTCCGCCATGTTTTGCGCTGGGACCAATGGAAAAGATATAGGCCCCCAGAACTCAAGAACTTATTGAAATTTTATGGTATCAGAGAAATCGACTTTCAGGTCAAGAAAAAGGTAGTGATGTGTGGCGACCCTAACGGATCGGGGGCCGTCGAGGGGTGCCACAAGAAACATAGGATGCAATTTTCACAAAGCACACTTATCATACAACAATGTTTATATACAGAAGAGTCTAAAACAACATGGGTCTATTTCAAAAAGAAGAGCTACTAGGCTATCTACGCGCTAAGCTCCTTGTTCACAGGACCAGAGTCCCTTACGACCCTTCTTGATCTCCATAAGGTGAACTGTCACCCACCGTCCAATCCCAACGGAAGGCCCATCAAAACCCGATAAGGGATATAGAGAAACCTAAACTCCACCATCTGCGGAACCCCGTAACTCATCTGGCACTCTTCCATCTAGGGACCTGAAACATTTAGCCCACGATGGAGTGAGACAACGTCTCAGTGAGTTCACGCCCTAAATCTCGATTAGGAGAGAAATACACCCACGAGTGACCTAACCACATATCCTCGTAAACTTACCTCGCACCAGTGCTCTCCTACACGTCAGTACAATTCAATTTACATATAATTGCATTGAAATCATTTATCATTGGGACGTCTCAACACATATATCACCACAATTACACAGGTCCCGATTACCAGACCAAATCGTTATGGTACGTCCCATACCGCACCACATCATTTCGTCTCCTAATCAAGCCCCTCAGTTTCAATCATTCATGTGTCCCAATTGATTACGACCCACCGACCACGGCCGACTCAACAGTAAGAGGTCTTCCGGTGTAGCCGGGCATCGTCTAGCACTATCGAGCACGGCAACGTCTACATCTAGACGGCATTCCTCATAGGAGCATCGGTCCAGCCTCCACTGCGACCGGCATCCGTTGACTTGGGGCATTCCCGAAGGAGCATTGTTCGGCCCCAAAGGCTCGTGATGGGTTCTCATATCATTCGTGCATTCACCCAATTTCGGCCCAGGGTACTATGCCTTGCACTCAAATGCCTCAATTAAAAGAGTGACCCTGGCCTATTTTCTTCATATTAAAAATACATGGTAAAATAATCGTGTGTGGGTACACGGTCAGAGCGAACCAGAATATTAGATATCATCTCTTTTAAAATCCCACGGTTTGATATAGTATTTAAAAACATTTTTCGGTGTCAAAACCCGACATCCGGTATTTTCTAATTAAATACCGAAATTCCACCATTTGAATTAAATATTCATAATTAACAATCATCACTCAATTGCACCATTCGACAGTCAATTGCATAAATTGAGCATACCACTGCAATCAGCATGAAATTCCAATCACCACTATCTCGGTATAATTTTCGAAAAATATTAAATAATTAATTAAATTATAATTAAACCATTTAAATTAATTATTTAATTAATTAACATTTATCAATTTAACTACCAATTTAAATTTATCATAGTCCTCATCAAATTTTTAAATACCTAACTAAATTTATCTACTAAACTAACCCCCGAAACTAACCATTCTAATTAAATACCTAATTTCCTAACTAGATGACCTGACTAAAGTAACTAACTAGTCTAACCACCTAGTTCACTTAACTAACTTAACTAACTATCCATTACTCTAACTAGACTAATGACTAAACATGCTTAAGCCTAATCCAAGTCCTAATAAGTGTAATTAACCCCTAAACAAAACTTAGGAGGTTAACTCACCCAATTAGTGAATTTAAGCACTCCCGGCGACGGCGGCGCGACGGTGATGAAAACACGAGGCTCGCGACTAGAATGGCGATGGTTCGTTGAAGTTGAGCTCAAGGCCAAGGGCGCTTGGCTTGGGCGGACGATGTGCAGTGGTGAGGATGATGGTGGCGTGGTGGTGGTGGAGATGGAGGATGGTGGTGAGCCGAGTGGATGATGAAGTTATAAAAAAATAAATGGAGGGGAAGAAGATGGGGGTGCTACGGCAGAAAGGAGAATGCGTGAGGGGGAGAAGAGAAAGAGAGAAGGGAGAGAAAAAGAAAAGAAGAAGGAAGGGGGTTGTCGAGAGGAGCAAGGGGGAAAGAGGAGAGAGAAACAATAAAAAAGGGAGGGGAGGTTGGGGGAAATTGTGGCAAAGGGGTTGGCGTGAGTGAGGGGGTGGAAAAGTGGGAGAGAGAGGGAGAAAAAGAAGAAAGAGAGAAGAAAAGAGAGGGAGAGGAAATTTCGTGGGAAGGAGGGGGGAAGAAAACGTGAGGGAGAGAGAGAGGGAAGAAGAAAGAGAAAAGAAAAGGGAGGAAGAGGAATTTTGGCCGAAGGAGGAGGAAGCGTGAAGGAGAGGAGAAAGAGGAGAGAGAGAGAAAATGAGAGAGAAAAATAATAATAATAATATTGTTATTGTCATGACCTCTTTTTTCCGTTCGGGGGGAAAAGAAAGAATGATTTAGGGGTATTTGCCTAAAGAGGCGGACCAATGGCCCTAAATTAGGTGCGGGCTCTCCCAAGCCCATACCTTGCGCGACATTGGATTTTGAATTTTAATTCTTAACAACCTATGTACTTCTAGGAGTCGCCACTAGCCTATTGGGGTCGGCTAGAAACCAATCAAGACGTGGGAGTGTTGTCTCGATTCCTACGCAACCAGAGATTTCTAAGAACGGGAACTTGTTTACGCCAATGTTTCTATTGGCGCCCTTGCGGTACCACTAACTTGGAAGGTTGTTCATCTAAATGGCCACACAATCTTGATTACCAATTATAATCCTTATAAAACCGCTAAGCGTCCATGCAAATGTTTTTGTAGGTTTGTTTTCCTTAATATCTAGACTAATCCTAACATAATTTAGAAAAGAAATTTACACTCAAATTATTGAAAAGCGGTGCGGTAAATAAACATCCAAGAAATTGAAAGGACTTGAAAGTAATGCGGAAAAGAAAGACCCGATACAAGTCGGGCAAATAATATTACATGGCCTTGTTATCACGCCCCGGGACAGGACCCCCGTGAGCAAAATGGGAATTTAAATATGCATGAAATTACTCTAGATGCATGCAATTACTCTAATTAATTTTAATCTACACATAATAGATTATTTACAAAAATGGTTCTAAAATACCAAAATATCATTTAAATTAAGAAAATGACCTTTTAAAATTAGGAAAATTTCATAGATGTCATTTCTATCATAACTTAATACCATCCATCATTTTTACAATTTTTTTGAAATTTTCATTTTTTTTCATTTTTTTTCATTTTTATTAGAAAATAATTCCCTAAACCGATATATGCCAATTTACACTAATATGGGACTGCCCAGTACATGAATATAACAAGAACCAAGCTCAAATCGACCGTTTCAAGATCGAAACTTGGTTTGCGTATTTCGTTGAACACTTGGCATGCATCAATCTACCCCAAACCAGCTTCCTCGGACCATATTTGCGGCCTTCAATCTCAACTCATGAGCAATCTTATGTGGAACTAAAACATCAAGGTACCACATGCAAAGAGTAAGATTAGATAAAAATCATAGCCTAAAACACACAAAAACCAAGCTGAAATCGTCATCAAATATGCGGGTTTGAGCTGATTTTGCAAATCTGGGTTTGAGCCCAAGTCAAGCAAACAAGTTATATGCCCATATTCAAGCCCCAACACTCATCACATGCAAGATCTACGGGAAATATTACTTGATCCGAGTGAAAGTAGGTAACATGAGCTTTCAAATGCAACAAACATCACAGAGAATGACCAACCGAACACATCAAAAACAACCTCTCCAAGAAGCACACATGCAAAACTCTTGAAGAGATTCCAACACTTGGAAAAATTCCAGCCTCAAAATTAGTATTCTGGACTGGTCTTCCTCTTGATTTTTCATGGTTGAAACATGTTCAAAACTGACCAAAAATACATCTAGGATTCTTACCTTGCTTCCTAGTTTCTTTTTCAAGTGGCTCTTGGCCGAGGAAGCAGAGAAATTATCCTCGGGGGCCGTGGAAGTTGGCTTCTTCAACTAGAAAACGAGATCTGCAAAATCAAGCTTCAGAACCTCTTTTGTTGGCCAAATTAAAACCAACCCAAACTATACGTATTCTAGTTTGGCTTGTAAGTCATGGCTTTCCTCATTTGTCTCTCAACTTGCTCAAAAACACTCGCTTTCCCTCACTCGTGACCAACTAGGCTCAACACTTTAGAAAACATTCTGAGTGTTTCTTGGCCAACCAGGAGGGTGTTTTTCAGGGGTCTTTAGGAGGCCTTCCCGATCTCCATTTGGGACATGCGACCTATGGTTGGAAAGATATTTGAGTGAATTTTCACTCTCTAGTTGAAGGTTTTGGCTAATTTTGGCTGCAAGTTTGTGAAAGTTTCACTTCTCTCCCTGAAGGTTGATCTGGAATTTCTGGGTTTCCTTTTCTGGAGTTGCTTTTGGAGGTCTCTTTGGAGGACAACCGTGAGCCCTCTCTCCTCCTTCTCGTCTCCTCTCTCTCGTCCCTCAAAATAGCATGCTTCGTAGATGTTATCCATCGAATTCATCAATCTCTTGGTCGGCTTTTTGTCCACCTACCAAGCCTGCCAACTGAGCTAGTTCACCCACTCTCTGACTTAGCCAATTTTTCAACTTCTGCAGCTGTTGAGTGTCCGGATTTGGTGCCATTTTCCCGTGCCTTCAGCAGCTTATCCTTGACCAATGTTTGTCCACTTGCAGTGCCAATAATGGTCTTCCATCACGTGCAGAGATCGGGCTGGTTGGGCAGCTGAGGAGGATATGGTGGGGCCACCAAGTTGCTTACTCAGCAGCTCCGAATTGTGACCAAACCGTGGGCTGGGTTTTGGTAGCTCGTTTGAGTGCTTTAATCCATCGATTTGGCTGCGTTTTTTGATCAATTGGCAAGCTCATGTATAGTAGTTTAAGATCTTGGCCAGCTTTCGCAATTATACTCACTCAATTTTGCAAGAAAATCCCTCAAAGTTGGCCATTTTCTTATCTGAAAATACCCATTTCAATGCAAATTTGGTCATTTTCGCCTGATTTGATTTATTCGAGTTGGCCCAAGTTCAATTTCAACTTAATTGGTGACCAAGATGATGATTTAAGGGTTCGGGCAAAATTTTGCAAAATTTGCGAATTGGTCCCTCAACTTTTGGAAATTGCATTTTGGCCCCAATTTGCCATTTTAATTCCAATCTGACCTCCTGGGCTTGGCTAGTCACATTTAGATCATTGGACCCAACTTTTTTTCTTTTTTTTTTTTATCTTTTTTATATATATTTAATTTAATTTTTTTAATTTTTTTTAAGGAAAAACATATTCCATTTAAAAAACTATACTAAACACCTAGATAATCTATATGCAAGAATTTGACATGAAATATTTTTGTGGAAAAACAAGTTCCCATTTTTTTCGGAAATGATTTTTGGACAAAAATTTAGGTGTCAACAGTTATCATTTTTCTTTTTCTTCCAATCTCCAATTTTTTTCATCCGATAATTTCTTTTCTAAAATTTCGGGCTCGCCGCCAATTCGACAGACGATGAGATGACGTCCAATAATTAAATATGGAAACCCTTGAAAATTCGATACCCGAAATCAAATTAAATTTCATGGTTAAAATCGATCGAACGCGACTTTAGTACAACCTAATCTATCGGGTGGCTTTTAGGGGTTCTCGCGCGGTTGACCCGTGGTCGATAATTTTCGATCCACGTTTGTGCATCTTCGAATCGTGAATGACCCTCAGTTGTCATGTAATCGCGAGGGTTCAATTACATACCCTTAATATAATATCAATAGAAAATTGGTTTATTGTCGTTCGATGTGAATATCGTAATTGTGCGGAATCACTCGCGAACCAACTACGTACTTTGGTCGAGTGGTCGATTTCCGATCGAATTCTCCAGTCTTTCGCGTTTTAACCCTTTACGGCCTCACCCAATGGATTAGTTAATTCATGAGTGATCAGTTCAGAGTAAAATAACCATAAGTGCGTTGGTGAAATAACCATTTCATATATTTCGAAATAGGGCCAAATTTCGGGATATCACAACCGGCGAGGCTTTTGAGGAGCCGGAGCCAGAGTCGAAGGCGAAAGTGAAAGCGGAGAAGGAAACGCAGGTCTCGGTCGTTCTCTGTTTGTTCTCCTGTAATGAGACATAAAGTGAGAGAGAGAGAGAGAGAGAGAGAGAGAGAGAGAGAGAGAGAGAGAGAGAGAGAGAGAGAGAAAATTGCAGAAAATTCAATTGAGAGAGAAATCTTTTGCGCGCAAGGAGGAGGTTGGGCAGGAACGTGACCTATCTTTTCTTCTACCAGCGAGCCGAGCCAAGCCGAGCCATTTTCTCCATTTTCCAGCGGGTCCCACATGCACGTGTCAATATCTGAGTGGTATGTGCGCACCACATCAGCGGATGACGCGGTGTGCACATACCACTGAGTATTTTCTCGCCTCACACGCAGATGCTCCTGGGACCTTATAATTGTGTCAGTGCTTTAGGCTTTTTCCTTTTTTCATTTGGACTGGGCATTTTCTATTGACTCTAAAAGGAAGAGGGTCATGATGGCCTTGATGACTTGAAAAGAAAGAGTGATTGGGACGGATGAGAAATTTAATATCTTTTGTCATTCACCAAAGTTCTTAGTTAGTCAAAAGCAAATTGTTGATGTGCTGGCAAAAAAAAAAAAAAAAATTATATTTTCTTGAGCTATGAATTAATCTTATAAAATGAAAATATTTTATAAATAGGTTTAAAATAGATACAATATATATCTATCTTATTAGATAAATTTGTAAAAGAGGGCATCTGGAAGGAGATGTACTATTCATTTTATAAATATGGTTTCTACAATGCCAAAGAGACCAACAAGGAGTCACAAAGATAAATTTGTAACTACGTGATGCAAGAAATGAGGCAAGATGGGGCACAATACAACAAAATAACATCTCATCATTATAAGTAAATCATCAGCAATTAAATAAAATAATGTAATGATCCGGTCCAAAGACGAGTGATCACTAGCATCGAGGGATCTGAACAAGAAGCGATCTTGACAAGCTTATAAAATAGAGAATGAGGCAAGAATGAATCAAATCATATATTGAATAAAGAGAGGGATTTTGCAATATATACGTGAAAATTGAAATTTTTCAACTTGTCGTTCGGGTTAAAGAGATTGGATAAGGAATGACATCTAATAAATTTTTAGGAGCGACTTCTAACAAATTTCTGGAATGATAAAAAGAGTGAGAATGAATTCAAACTACGCACGGGAGAGAGGAAGAGTGATTCAAACGTTCGGCCACAGATTGAAACCCACAAATTTTGAAAGACAAAATCCTAAACTATATGAACCTTAGCTTCACGTACACGTCAAGAGCTCCTCATCCTTCATTTTCTTGTGAAAAATTTTATTGTATGTCCCCCAAATAGTTCCCTACTGGGAGACTTTCTATTTGCTACATGGTAGCCTATGGACGTTGATTCCTAGATCTAATTATGCCCCCGCTGCACGGCTCAATTAGAGGACAAAAACCTCACGCGGATGCTCCTGGGAACGTACTAATTGTGTCAGTGCTTGAGGCTTTTTCCTTTTTCTTTTAGACTGGCAACCAACGCGTTTTCCATTGACTCTAAAAAGAAGAGGGTCACGATGACCTTGATGACTCGAAAAGAAAGAGTGATTGGGACGGATGAGAAATTTAATATCTTTTGTCATTCACTAAAGTTCATAGTTAGTCAAAAGCAAATTGTTGATGTGCTTGCACCAAAAAAAACAAGAAGAAGAAATTATATTTTCTTAGAGCTATGAATTAATCTTATAAAATGAAAATGTTTCATAAATAGATCTCAAATAGATACAATATATCTATCTATCTATCTATCTATCTATCTTGTTAAATAAATGTAAAAGTGATGTTGCAAAGCACTTTCAATGGCAAATTTCTATAAATGGATTGTCTTTACCGGAGATCCTTCTATCAACAAGTGAAAGATGAGACCCAATAATTGAACTATTATTCTTATAATAAGTTTGTCTAATTTAAAAAATTGCAAAACTAATAGCACTAAGAGCATGATTTCAAAAGTAAAAAAAAAAAAAAAAAAAGTCACAACATGAATGCTTCGTAATTAAATTTATAATTTATGTTCTTTCTTAAAGTTCACGAGTTAATAAAAGGAAATCGTTGATGTGCTTGAGCATAAAAAGAAAGCATAACTTCTTACAGCTTAGTTTAAGCTTATAAAATCAAATATGTTTCATGTATTGATTCTAAATTTGGTACAATGAATATGTCTTATTAGATGAATATAAAAGTGGTGCTCCAAAGCAATATCGATAGGCAGGTTACCGGTTACATGTGGCACTCTCCATAAATGATATCTATCTTAACTTTCTTTCAAAAAAATTTACTTTTATTTGCCACTTAAATTGAAATAATTTTTTTCTAGAACAATTACTAAAGCTCTTATTTTCATGATGATCAACATACTTCTCAAATGATTATTTCCTGTAATCTATTTCACAAGACTTTTCCCGTGCATAGCGTGGGTCTATAGGCCACTTTAATGTTAGGATGGTTGTAGCGCCAATATAGCCATTAAGTTCTTTTATTTGCTTTTTGATACGGTATTAATGCTGTGGTAAAAAATGACAATAAAATAAACCCGATGCACCTATGGCGTAGCACGGGCAAACTGAACGGCTGATATAAATGGTAAGAAAATCAGCTCGTCTTAATTCCCTTCAGCGGTGAGATAGAACTGCCACCAGATAATGCCTAGAAGGCCATGACTAAGCACGCGTAAGAGGAAGTCTCCAAGAAGTGGAAAGGGAAGGCGTACTTGGAGCAGCGAATGGAACGATCATCCATCGGATATTGCCAAAAAACTTACGTCGAGGATGGGGAGTTTTGACCACAAGAAGGCAACGACTGAGTAGTTGTTTTTTAGTCAATTTGAAGGCATCTCCAGACTCCCAGTGTGAACATATGAAATTATATGAAACGACCAACGTACTGTGAGACATTAAATTATGCATAATAGTCGAGGAGTAATCATGCCTTGCCTCCTGCTTTCTCTTCTTCCTCTCCGCCAGCCGCGCTGTAAATGTGGCGCAGAGATAGTTGAGTAATCATTTTCCTGCTCAAACCTATCTATAACAGCCGAGTCTGAGAGAGAGAGATCGTGCACTGCCATGGAAGATCGTCCCTCGACGCAACAACGCAAGCGAGCTGAATTCACTGAAGCTTCGACTCCAACCATGTCGAAGCAACCAAGACCCGACCTCCTCGAAGAATTGTTTGAATTACAGTCGGAGGAGTGCGAGAACGAAGAGACTCTTCTCCTTCCCCCGACCCGACAATGCAAGCGAGCTGAATTCACTGAAGCTTTGACTCCGACCATGTCGAAGCGACCAAGACCCGACCTCCTCCAAGAATTGTTTGAATTACAGTCGGAGGAGTGCGAGAACGAAGAGACTCTTCTCCTTCCCCCGACCCGACAATGCAAGCAAGCTGAACTCACTGAAACTTCGACTCTAAACATGTCGACGCAACCAACGCCCGACCTCCTCGAAGAATTGTTTGAATTACAGTCGGAGGAGGGCGAGAACGAAGAGACTCTTCTTCTTCCCTCGACCAGACAACGCAAGCGAGCTGAATTCACCGAAACTTCGACTCCGACCATGTCGAAGCAACCAAGACCCAACCTCCTTGAAGAATTGTTTGAATTACAGTCGGGGGAGGGTGAGAGCGAAGAGAATTTTCTTCTTCCCTCTTCAGACTCATTGGAGAAGATCAATGTGCTGTCGGAGTCCAGCGCGAATTCTTGGCCATCTGCTTCATCCACCTCTGTGATTGGAAACAATTACCATGTATTCCTGAGCTTTAGAGGGCCTGATACTCGCAAAAATTTGGTCGACCACCTCTACCATAGATTGAAAGATGTGGGCCTGAAGTTCCATCCAAACTTCGTGTTCAGAGATGATGAGAGCCTCCCCTTAGGTGAGGACATTGCTGCAAATCTCTTTAGTGCAATCGAGCGCTCTAAGGTTTCAATCCCAGTCATCTCTGAAAATTACGCTGCTAGCGAATGGTGCCTCCGTGAACTCATCCATATTATGGAGTGCAAGGAAAGTAGAGGACAAATAGTATTGCCCGTGCTTTACAAGGTGAAACCCAAGGATGTGAAACACATGCTAGGGAAATTTGGAGAGGCCTTCAAATCGAGAATGGACCGTTTTAAGGAGGATGTCAAGCAACAAGGGCCGGAAGCGCTTAAAAAAGCACTTACTCTAAGAGTATATGAATCAGAGAAATTTGCTAGTGGGTATGTCATTTATGTTGTTTTAACATATCCTTATCGGAAGAAATATTTTTCTATTTATCATCCTTAATCCTTGTTTTGTGGAGCCACTAATAAGTTCTCATTTGTTTTGTTGTTTGACAGGCATGAAGGGGAATTAGTAAATAGCCTTGTACAAATCGTCTTGCACAGCCAGCGAGAAGATTTTAAACCATGTCTTACAAGGAACTTGGTCGGAATTGAGGATCATGTGGCTGAGGTTATGAAATTGGTGGGTATTGCTCACCCGGACACTCGAATTATTTGGATTTGGGGGATAGGTGGTATCGGTAAGACAACTCTAGCTACGATCATTTATAACAAACTTTTTGACAAATTTCAATACCGTAGCTTTCTTAAGGATATTAGAGAAACAATTAGTCGCAAGGGTATTGAGCATGTGCAATCTCGACTAATCTCAAATACAATAAAAATTCATGATTATTCAGTGCATGATCTTGATGAAGGGATTAATATGATCCAATCCAGTTGTACACAAAAGAAGGTTCTTTTTCTTCTTGACGATGTGGATCATGAAGATCACCTCAATAATTTGATTGGAGGTTGTAAATTCTCGCCAGGAAGTAGGATAGTTGTTACGTGTCGACAAAAGTCCATTAAATGTCAAGATAAGGCCATGTTGGAGTCTACATATTGTTATGAACTCCAAGAAATGAATTACAAAAACTCTTTGCTTCTATTTAGCATACATGCATTCGAAGGGAAACCACCTCCAAAAGAACTCGCGACTCTTTCTCGCGATATTGTTGCCACCACAGGAGGGCTTCCTTTGGCTCTCAAGGTTATAGGTTCACTTCTCAAAGAAAAAGAAGATCAAAGAGTATGGAGAGAAACGTTGAAGGAATTGAGCAAGGCACCTCATATGACAGTGCAACAAAAATTGAAGGTAAGTTATGATGCGCTAAAATATGAGGAACAACAAATGTTTCTAGACATAGCATGTTTTTTGGTTGGAACTAACCAAAGATTTGCCACCTACCTATGGGATGATCTCGAATTTTCCCCAATATCTGGATTGGCAAGAATGGTTGAACTTTCATTAATAAAATTTGATGAGGAGAATGAGTTGACAATGCATGATCAATTAAGAGATCTAGGCAGAGCTATCGCCCATCCAGTGAATAAGAAGCCTTGGGATTGGAGCAGACTATGGGATGAGGAAGCCATGAAAGTTCTAGGACGCAAGGTAACAACTATGTCTACTTTTGGCCTTCCCCATGTCCTCTAGTGGTAGTCCCTCAAGTTATTATTGTTATTGTTCTTTTTAGGGTTAATACCCTGAAAAACCCCAAACTGATACATCCGTGACAAATTTACCCCAAACTGGTACGCCTGTTATAAATTTACCCCAACTGACCATAAAAAACCCTAAACTGATACATTTATGACAAATTTATCCCAAACTAATTTATTTTACCACAAAAAACCCAAAACTGGTAAATTTGTGAAAAATATACCCTCCGCTAAATTGTATTAATACCACAAAATCACAAAAATTGTAAATTGTGACAAACGAAACGTAAAATCCCAAATTGGTATTCCAGTCAACTGTTACATGTCATTTAACTTAATAATTTGATAGTAAAATTTAACGAAAACTAACATAGGGTAAATTTGTTACAAGTATATCAGGTTGGGGTAAATTTGTCAAAGATATACCAGTTTGGGGTTTTTGGTGATCAAAAAAATGATTTGGGTAAATTTGTCACAGGTGTACAAGTTTGGGGTTTTTAAGAGTATTAACCCTTCTTTTTATCTTTGACCACTCTCCATATGTTGTTAGCATTTTCTTGGTAAAAGTCACATTCAATTTTGGCCTTTCGTTCATGAAAAGTTTGCACTTGTGACTATGAGGCTCAGAAAAGGGCTATTAACATCATTTTCTAGCAAATGTGTTACTGCTTCTTCCTATGTTACTTGTTGAAGACCGAGCATCGCACAGTGTCTGAAAGTTTACTCTATGTCACTTATATATCTGGTTCATCACACTCTAAAATGTATAAAAGTCGTTATAACATTAACAAAAACTTAACTGTTGATCATCAGTTTATTGTCTTTCATTTTATCTTCCCAAAATATCTCAGCAATTTATTTTTGAAGTACGTTGATGTGAGGATAAATACATGAATTGATAAATGTTAAATAAGAATAAACAACTACATGTTAAAATCACATACCTACTCAATTTTTTTTTTACTTAAATGCATCTGCTTAATTCATGTATCGCATATTGTCCACCTTTTTCACTCTTGAAATGTTACTTTTGCATGATATATGCGATTGTCTCCTCAAGAATTGAATATATCATCCTATCTTTAATTTTCAATCCTGAATATGTGCAATTTGCTCGTGTGCAGGTTCTACTTTATGGCAACAAAAAGAAAGATTTAAGTTGAATTATTTGCACCTCATAACTATTGGCTATCAACTTAAGTTTTTGTTCAATTTGAAGTAACAAGATCTTAGCAGTGGTTTTATATGTATGAATAATTTTTACAATTTGTTTTCTAGGATTTATTATGCATTTTCACAATTTACATCCAATATGATAATGTAAATGCATTAGTACATGTACATAATAAAAGAAAATTGAAGGTTTAGTCTAAATTGTATTGCTCAATGAACGTCACTTACATAATTGGAGAAACATCTTGACATATATCAATTTTCTGGATAATCTAGAAATGCATAACTGGGTCAATTGATAAATTGAAACAACACCGCATAATTTCGATGACTCTTACTAGATAATTAATAGAAAATTCTTAATTATCTCATCAGTTAAAGGACTAGTAAATTTTAAAAAAAAAATATTTAAATTTTCAATTACAGATTTTGCTTTTCTTTTATTGTCACATTTAATTAAATTAACAAATCACATAAAGTAATGATGGAAGATTGTTCAAGATACATTAATAATAAAGGAAGCTGCATGGTTAAGGTTTTTTGTTTTAATTATAAGTTCTGCATGTGTATGATGGATCAATCATGTTCATTCATATGAAATATGAGAACTTACAAGATTTCAATACGTTGTAACAACATAAGGCTATTCTACCTAGTTTTCATAATGTATCCTTGTGTTCATACTGGTCCCATGCATGGTTCTAGTCATAGGCATCTTGAGCACATAATTTAACATTGTGCAAAATTAAGTAACAATAAATTATGACAGAAGAAACTAAATAAACAACTGACATATGTTTTTTCACTTGTTCATAGAAGGTAATTTTCAACCAACAACTAAAAAGATAAGACCGAAATTAAGAAATTATCTAATTGTAGGAAGTAAGTGGCGAAGTAGTGAAAGGTGAAATAAATTGTGTTCTCTTCCTAGTATCTCCTTAGTGTAATACAATATCCACCCCTATTTTGTAACAAGCAAGCCTTTCTTGGTAAGGATTAATTGAGCCTTTATACGCGAGAACGGACAAAGAGGAGGCAAATCTATTGTCAGAAATTAGTGGAGAAGAAACAGATAATTAACTTACCAAATGAGGTAACTAGAGGAGCAAAAAACAAATGATAGAATGCGAAAAGAGGAAAAAAATAATAATTGCTAACCTTTATTTATTAACTCATATATTTCTATATGAATGGGCTAATGCAAAATTGCAATACCAAATTCTTAAGATCAAGCCAAATTTTATGACTGATTGGGACAAATTCAATGATGACAAATTGAGTAGTGCACTCATCTTAGGGGAAAATTACCTAAGCAATCCTAAATTAATTGTATGGATATTAATTCAATCATAAACTTATTAATTTTGCTAATTTAGTCCTAAACCTTTGCGCAAAGTTTCACTGTAGTCTTTCTGATCAATTTTCACTAGAAATCACTAATGATCCAATCATTTACAGCCGTTCTACATGGCTCAACACCACGTTAATGATTTCCTACAAAAAATAGCCGAAAATGACAAGATTGAAATTTCATGCAAAGGTAGTTTAGGATTGATTGGACAATTTCTCCCTCGTCTAAGGATTAGTTGTTGAGCTTTGAGCTTGAATATCCAAGAATGAAAACTTAAGTTCAAAAGACCAAATTCTCGTTTCTATCCAGCCATATGCCAAAACCAAAAATATTTTATGAACAGGAAGTTGTCATACTTTATAAATGCATAAGTTTGATTAGGTACTTTTTGTTTTTGAAATGTGTAACAGTTCTCACATGTCAAAGGGACACCATATTTAGTCAATCGTCAATACTACCTATGTTACAAAATTTAATTTCAAAATCTATAAGAAAACTAGATTGATTTCATATAGGAATTTCACATAAAACATCAAGATTAGGGCATACGAGTGAAGATTGACATATTACATGATCATGTAATTGTAGAAGATTAGATATATTTCTTTTGCCCTCTAAGTGTAGACAAAATGCATCGGCCACAATAACATGTAGACTATACTAACAAAAGGAGGTTGGATGGTATTTACAATCTTCAATTTTATTTTATTTTTTGTAGGAGGAAAATGAAAATATTGAGGCACTATGTTTGGATCAAAGGGGCTCTAGAGAGTTCATAAAGCAAGAGAGCTTCAAAAAAATGCCTAACTTGAAGTTCCTTCATGTGAGGGATGTGGACTTTGATGGAGATTTCGAAGGATCACTTGCTGAATTAAGATGGCTAAAGTGGGAGGGATGTCGCGACTCTTTCGAGGCAACCAACTTTCATTTGGAGAAATTAGTCGTACTTGATCTATCTGGTGATGGGAGTTATGGAAGGGGTATTAGTGAAAATTGGAGAGGATGGAGTTCAATTAAGGTAAAGATGAGAAAGGCTTTTTCTTTTGTTACATTTGATGATAAATCATTATATTTCTAATTGCTAATCTTGAAACATGTTTCTTTCTTGTAGATGGAGAGGTTGAAAGTTCTCAATCTTTCATGGTGCACAATATTAAAGAGCACCCCTAATCTCTCTGCGTTTAAAAATTTAGAGATGCTAATCCTAGAACATTGTATGGAATTGGAGGAAATCGACCCTTCCATTAGAGATGTCAAGTGTCTCGTTTCCTTGAACTTGCGCGGTTGTTGGAGTCTCAAGAAGTTACCCGAACAACTAGGTGAACTAGAAAAATTGGAGGAACTTGTTGTAAGCCACACTCAGATAAAAGAAATCCCTCCATGTATAGGATCTCTAAAGAAGCTGAAGAGGCTTAGTACTGGTTGGGGTTGCGGAGTAGGGTCCTCATTAGTACGGATCCCTCCTTCAATTGGTAAGTTGGGAGAGTTAGTACGGATCCCTTCTTCAATTGGTAAGTTGGGAGAGTTGCTTGAGCTGAACTTGTCATGTACAAGTATTAAGGAATTACCCGAATCCATTGGGGAATTGAACAAATTAAAAATTTTGAAGATTTTCATAGCAACATAAAAAGATTACCAAGCTCTATTGGGAAATTGCAAAGCCTCCAAGAGCTCGAGGCCTCCAATTGTAAGCTGGAAGGACAAATTCATGTTGATAAAGGTGGATTGTCTTCTCTAAAGACCCTTGAATTACGCAGCACAAAAATTTCTGGCTTGCCGGAAAACTTACATCAGCTTTCTTCTCTTGAGCACCTCAATTTAGGTGGCTGTTTTGAGATTGAGTCACTCCCAAAACCTCCTTGTAGCTTATCATTCCTGTGGCTCACCTGTCGGAGCAATGAGCTACCATCGCTCTCTCACCTGAAGAATCTACAGGAGCTCTCCCTTTGGGATTGTGGGTCTCTTCAAAGCATCCCAGAGCTTCCCTCCTGCATACGGGCACTTAACGTTGAGGGATGTCCCAAATTGGAAAGGTTCCGAAATCTTTCCGATTTGGAATTTTTGTCGTTTTTACGACTCGAGGATTGCTATAGGCTGAAGAAATTGGATGGACTGGAAGCTTTAAAATCCCTAAGAGAGTTGTACCTACGCAGATTGCCGCCAAAGTTTTTTGAAGAAATTGGAGGCAGCTTTAAAAGTCCCAAGAGTGTCCAACAGATTGCCAAAGCTTATTATGATGAGTTGTCCAACCTCAACGGCTTTGATGAGAAGGTGGATGAACTCCATGCGATAGAAGGCCTTGAAAAATTGGGATCCCTAGAAGTGGTGGATATCTCTAGGCGCAAGCACATTCAAGTACTGGACCTTTCAAAGTCGGAGCATCTGAAGCAGTTGATTGTTAGGGATTGCAAAAGCTTAGTTGAAATTCGTTGCCCTAGTAAATTCCTGGAGTACTTTGATAGGGATGGGTGCGAGTCACTCAAGAAATTACCAGACTTTTTACCTCACGACGGGCTATGGTTGGATCGTCGTGAGTGAGATTCTGGGCATGTGGGGTAAGAAGAGGAGGAGGGTGGAAATCGAGCACAGAGAGAAGGGGAAGGGATTGAGGGATCCAGCATCATTTGGTGGTCTATTTCTTACTTCCGGTGGACGACGATGGGATGACTGATTCCAAAGTGAGATTCATGCTCACATGCTTTGCTAGCTGAGAAAGGATCTTTATGTTGGGTCTTCATTGCTTCCAGTTGCCATATCTTTAGAGTCCAGGTGATTGGACCCCTTTTGACATTAATCCATTATTGTCGGTTTGATCATTGGTTGATTCTTGGTGTGATTGGTGCATGCTCATTCTGGTGATTCGAGATTTTAAGTCGCTATTGTTGCTCTGATTTTGGATGTTGGTGTCTACACACGTAGGAAATAAAATGAAACTAATTCAAGCTTTTCTTCATGTTCAGCGAAGCATGTTTAGTTCTCTTGTTATATTTATCAACTTGTGATTCCTGTTAGGTGCAGAAGATCTGCTTAGTTATTCTCTTCTACCAGTTTGCTATGGTGTAATGAGATGACTATAGCAGCTTTTGATTAGGTCTCGTGTCAATGGTGGTGAATTTTCTTTATGTTATCTAAGCAGTTGTAGAGCATGTATAGCAGGATTATCAAGACTTACGAGCCTCTTACAGGTTTAGGTTGATTTTATCACCCTGTCTAGGTAGCATGGAAATTGACTGCAGAGTTGTCGGAACTAATGTGAACTAACTTCAAGTTGAACGGGAAGATTACCTTGATTGATGAGGTTCTACTTTCATAGCCATTTCTTTCTTGTTCTCGGATCATGAAGCACCTTGAGGAGTGATGAGAAGTGGAAAGATGAACAATCTCCTGTGAACCATTTGTTTGTACCAATGATCCAAAGTAGCATTTTCTCCATGAGTATGTGGAAATTCCTTCTCATAAGATTCTCCGAAGATGTCCTCACTCATCCCAGTTAGCTAATAACATAGTGAAATTGGTGTTGAAGGCTACTAATTTCACACGGAAAAGGATGCTAGTGTCTGAATTGTTGTGATGTGATATGGCCTGTTCATTTTGTCCTTACTTTTTCTTTGCTAGCTTTCTAGTTGAATGGAATTTCTCCTTATCTCCTTCTGACCGTGGGAAAATGCAAAAGCTTGAGCTGCGATAATAGAAGTCCATTGGTTTCTTCTTTCACCAAGGGTTATCGGGCTCTGACATTGTGGCGTGTTTGGAAGAACTTTTGCTTTTAACTTTCATCTATACTATTGTTTTTAGCATTTGCAGTGTGTCTTTTGTTCGATATTGAGTGCTTCAAACCTTCAAAAAGCATAAAACTTTGCATTTTATGGCCAATTAGAGCAAAATAATTCTGTCTTGCTGACAAGGTCAGGAAGCACCTTTTGATTTCTAATGTTGAAACAGAAACACCATTAAATTTGTTTCTATTTCCATGGTTGGTTTCGATTCTGTCATCCTCTGTATGGATCCTCAATAATGTGATGGTCTTGCTTTTTGAAGGTTACAAACTCTATGCTAGTTGACTGTTGCCCATACTGATGCGAAATTCAGAGTACAAGGTTGACTGAATCTGACAGTAAGTGGCTTTTCTTTTAAGTTACCTGAAGATTTCAGTTCACAAAAAGGTGTTGAAGAATGACGTTGAGTCGTGCTTGAGAAATATCTGGTGGTTGGCCGGTTCAACTATGAATTTGAGGATTGCGTCTCCACTGGGGATGGGTTATGTTTGATGCAGGGGTGGAGACTGCTTCGCCAACTTATTGTCTGTTCCTTAGCTTTTCAATGTTTTTCTTTTCTCATGTTGGGCATGAAGGTTGGTCCACGATTGAGCCGTGCCCTCGACCGCTGGTGCTGCATTGTTCCGTCGTGGAGTCTCTCCCTGATTCGCCTGCAAAAACTCCATATGTGCTGTTTGGGAAGCTTGATTGTGGAATGGTAAGGAAGAAGATCAATCTTTGGAGCTTAGTTTGGAGGCTTTAGACGTTGCCGCCATAAAATAAGCAACATTTGTTTTGTCCAATTTGATTGTTGCAGATAATTATGTGTCACTGTTTAAATTTGCTTTTGTTGAACAAGTGTACTCTATTTTTACATTAATACATAAAAGGCTGTTTGGGGTGTTCATCTGCAAGTTTAAAAGTCGAAGCATGTGGGTTGGTAGATGAGTTACTGATTTGGTGTTAATTTTTATCCCTAGTAGTTTGGTGCAGTATGTTGTGATTGACTTATCGTGATGAATGTTACTGTAATACTTGGGATTTGACCAAGTAAAAAAGAAATTCCAGGGCCTGTGAAAAAAAAAAAAAAAACAAAAACAAAAGAGAAGGTTGAAAAGTCAATTAAACAAGGGAAGTGGACGGCGGCTTAAGGGGATAAAAATGAAATGCTTGGCTCCCTCTTAAACTGAGAGCTCATGTAAAAAGAAAATGGAGAGAAGAGAGAGAAAAAGATTTGATTCTTGAGATCACTAACATCTCCTACTAAACAAAAAATATAGCAGGTATAGTGCCGTTTTCTGTGGAGATTACCTGCTTTCATTAGTATTTCCAGTTTGGACGGGGCTTTTCTTTGACATGTTATGATTTTCCTGTCTTAATCCAAGCAACTGGAGGAAGTTGTTTGAGCAAAGTATTTGTAATGCTTCAGTTTTATCTAGCTTGTGATCATGATACATAAAAAAAAGATCAGATTGCCTCCAAAAGGATATTTGATGTCTTCAGTCAAATAGTACGAGATTCTTCATTCTCGATGTCGTATCAATCTGTGCTTGTTTGAATAAAGTAATACTTCTCTCCAAATTCTATGAAGTAGAGAAATTCATTATCTGATGGATTCTGGAAACTACTTATGCATATGTGATCTTGATTGCATTTTATTAATTTGTTATTTGGTCATGGAAGTAGGCAGTGAAGGTACCATAAACATGTTCTGCATTTTCTCAAAGCCAGGGCACTAATGTCAAGATGATGAATCTCCATGGATCTGTATCAAACTTTGCTCGTCGCTTAATATGCCAATGTGAAGATTGCTCTCTCTGAAGGCAGATACATGGCCTTGATCAGGCTGAAAGTATTATCATCAATGGTCGAAACCCAGTACGAATCATGAAGCCACTCTTTCCTTGTTTTTCTTCATGCCTTTAATTATCATTTTGCAATTTCGTACCTTAACATCATTCGCAATTTATTACTTCAGTTCGGTCATTGTTTGGTGATGACAATGTCTACACCCCAGAGGATTTCCACTGTATTGTGGATAACAGTGTGGGATCCAAACCAGAAGTATGGAGGAAGCCCTTAAATCAACCGCATTGCTTTCATGTTTTTGGGATAAACATGACAAGTAATCAATGGGTGGCTAGAGAGGTGATTTGCTTAAGTCCTTTAATGTTTGAGAGTTGATCTAGATCTCTAATTGCCATCTTTTCTTGATCTACAGCTCAAATCCGAATGTTTTGCTACAGCTGCCACTGAACGGAATTGGAAAGTCACTCCTGCAATAATTGTGGTTTCAGCCAGAAATGTGCATTATTTTTGGCTTGGCTGATGGTGGGGACAAAAAATCTGTGGAGCTTGAGTACTACCTTGCTACTTATGGCTCTGAAAATAAGTGGGAGGAGCTGTGCATGTGATTTTTAATTCTATGGAGAGCTTAAATGGAACTGCATCAGAAGCAAGCATTTCCAACTACAACTGTAATCTTGACATAAGAATAGCTCATTGGCAATATTAGGAGTGCAAATTGACTTGGTAGATACTGGTCATGTTATTTTATTATCATTTGCACAGTAGTTAATGTGTGTCTCTGAATTCTGATGAGAGAAATCATGTTCTTTCATTTTCACCTACACAGAGAATACTAGAATGATGGTGAACACATGTGCCCCATGTAGAATTATGAAAAATATTTGCATGACAACAGCACGACAGAGATCGGATTCTGGAGATCATTCGTGTTTGCTAGTAAATGTAAATATAGCAGTTGAGAGTACCTACTTCACATTAGTATTTTCAGTTTGGCATGGGGCTTTTGGTGTCGATGTCTTACTGTTTTCCTCTTATTTCAAGGACTCTTGGGGAAATTGGTGACCACGTGAATGTGATGCTTCAGCATCATCTGGCTTTTGATCCTGTGGGAAAGAAAATAGATAAGAATGCCTTTGAAGTACATGACATTGCATGTCATTATACATCATCAGTCACGGAGTAAGACTCTTCATCCTTGACATGACATGAATATGTTTTTATTCATACAGAGTATTACCTTTTTCCAAGTTCTATTAAAGTTGGTTTCCTAGAGGATAGGATGTTTATTATGTGATTCTTTCATTCGTTCATGCATAATAAAACAGAACTTCATTCATTGTTAGCAAAAGTTCAACCCAAAAGCTTAAAGTATTAGTTAGAGGTAGACTGCATGAATATAACCCCTATTGATACCCTTTATTTCAACCAATGTGGAATAACACTTCTAAGGATTGATTAATCATGGCAACTACTCAGGGTTATGTGGTTTCAATTGCATTTTTAGTAGCTTATGTCCACTTATTCTGTCATGGATTAATAAGCCACTGGAGGCACCATCATAAGCTTGTTACTTTTCTCAAATCCAGGACACCGATGTTGAGATGATGAATATCCAAGGATCTATATTCCACTTTGTTTGTCAATTGAAGTGCTAATACATAGATTGCTCAATTTAATGGTGGAGTTATGGCCTTGATTCTGTCAAAAGTAACATCTTGTACAGTGGAAATCTGGTAGGAATCATGTTGCGCTCTTTCTTATTTTTCATCATGCCTATATCCATCTCACATGTTCGTACCATCAGTTAGTGTCTTTATGTATCGAATTTGCATCCTTCTATTCGTTCTTCATTTGGTGATGACAATTTGTCATGCACCTGATGCTTTAAATGACCAGGAGCTTCGCTGTAATTTCGGCAATGGTGTGAGCTTCGAACCAAATATTTGGGATATGGATGCAAGAGGGACGTTCTTTGAGCCAATTGCGTTGCATTGTGCCCATCATAGTAATGAAAACAGGTGCTTTACTTCATTGCTGGGACGTTTGAGAACTGATCTGGATCCATGAATGACCATCTTTTCGTGAACTATTACTTAATCAAATCGGAATACTTTGTTACAGATGCCACCGTAGCAGAACAGAATTGGAAGTTTGACCTACCAAGTACAAGAGGACTGCTGAAATGACCAACTACAGTCCCAGCTAGGAATGTCTACCATTTCAGTTGTAATGATACTTGGTAACTCCTTTTTCTTTTGTTTTTACTTGAAGGATGCTAATTTTCCTCAAAACTTTGGTTATGTTACTTATAAATTTTTCATAAATATCGTGATTTTGGCTCTTAAATTGTACTTTATGATATTTATAAACATGCACATAAAGATTGCAATTAATCTCATGTAATTACGGCGAACAATACCTACTGGTTAATAGTTTTCCCATAAGATCCTAATCCTCCTCAATCAGCCATATGTACCCAACGATACCTATCATTAGCACCTCCTCATTCTTGGAGATAACCGCTTCAGGATCAAAGCAATCTCGTTGGAGTAGCTGAGACTTTCTAGAAAATGGCTTTAACCCATCAAGAATAAAGCTTTGTAATTGTTGCAATGGATTCGTTTGCTCAGAAATTGATTAGTATGCGTGGGGCATGGACATTGCTATCCGAATGATAACTTATTAAGTGCTTGAAGAGTTTGGAACATCCCATCTTAAGAATAAATACATATTGATCACTAGATTTCGTTAACGAGATATATGTCATTATGATAGAATTGGGCTTCCGTCGAAATTTCACACGACACTTTCCTCAAAATGACCGTGCAATGGAGCTCGGGATGAATGAACCCACTCGATGCCCGAACCTCAAGAAAATTGTCCAAAAAGTCCTCAAACTATTACACTTTTGCCAATTCAGTCCTAAACATTTCAATTTGGCCAATTTAATACTATACATTTTCACCTTTTGCCAATTTTCCTAAACCTTTTCATTTCTTGCTAATTGAGTATATCCAGTTAATTTTGATAAGAAATTACCGATATAGACGGTCGACGTTGACATGGTATTTTTTAAATAATATTTTGAAATTTTTATGGTTTTTTTTTTTTTTTAACTTTTTTGCTTTTCTCTAGGTTTTTGATTTGGCCAACAAGGGTTGCTCCTTCGTCGGCCACTGGTGAGGGCTAGCGACCCTCACCAGCCATGGGTGAGGGCCGGCCACCCCTTGCCGGCTCTAGGCAAGGGCGTGTGAGTCCTTGCCTAGAAATAACGAGGGACGTGACGCCTTCGCCAGATTTGGCTAAGTGAGGGCTTGGCAGCCCTCGTCAACCCCAAGCGAGGGCCCCCACCTAAGGCAGGCACAAGCAGGGGCTTGCTGCCTCTCGCCTATGACTAGTGAGGGTTGGCCAACAAGGGTTGCCGGCCATATCAAAAACCCAAAAAAAAAAAAAAAAATATATATACATATATATTATTTAAAAAGTGCCACGTCAATGTCGACCGTTCACATAAGCAATTTCTGGTCAAAATTGGTCAAATGGACTTAATTGGTAATAAGTGAAAATGTTTAGATTGAATTGGCTAAATTGAAAGGTGTATGACTGAATTAGCAAAAGTGCAATAGATTTAGGACTTTTTGGACAATTTTCTCCCCCAACCTCGCAGTGAATCCTACATCATCAATAAAACACGTAATATCACTGACACATGATCCTAGGCATGACACGAGGGCATTTTCCTGAAAAATAGTTAAATTGGATAGAAAGCAGAAGGTGAGTCCAGCAATGCTCTTGCCCATGGGCGAAAAGGATTTGGAATGGTTCCATTGGAGTTAAATTCATTAGAAAAGTATACTTCACTTATAATTCAATGTTGCTAGGTACAAAAGCATGGTGATGGTGACATGAGAAAATTAGAATAGGGATTTGGGACATACATATATGAAAAATGAAGTACAAATATAACACATTGATAAAATATCTGTCACACAAACTATTGTGCGCATTATTTATGAATAATAAAAGCTCACCCTTACTACTATCACAATTGCTTTTTTGACATGACACACAAGAACACGTAGAGCAAATAAGCTTATATAAATACACGCTCGAAGGACAAGCCAACTCTCACTTTTTCTCTATATTTAGGAAAAGCTCTAGGCTTGTATTATGAGGCTTCCCAATGCCCTAATTATAGGTAGGGGTTTCAAAATTGAGCCGAAACTGGAACCGATTGGAACCGAACTGAGTCAAATTTTCGTACATTTTAGGTTTGATTCGGATTTTGGTTTGGATAATGAAAAAATAACCTCTTTCTTTTTTTTTTTTTTAATTCCGATTTGGTGAATGGAAAATAGTTTCTCTTCTTAATACTACAATTTACATAATCTCTGTCTTTTTTTTTTTTTTTTTTTTGGTAAAAGGTAAGCATGTAATAACTTTTTTACATCTCTCTCTCGGATCGAGTCTAAGGGTGTCTCTCTCTCTCTCTCGAAGAAGGAAAGGAAGAAGACACCAAACTAGGGTAGGGGATAATGAAAATAACCTTTTTTTTTTAATTCCGATTTGGTGAATGGAAAATAGTGTCTCTTCTTAATACTACAATTTACATAATCTCTCTCTCTCTTTTTTTTTATTAAATCTTTTTTCAATAAAAAGAAAACTGAAAAATCGAACCGCACCGATTATGAGTCGACGGTGAATTGGATAGAGTTTTTAGTAGTCTACTGTTGGTCTTGGACCTCTCCTACCCCAAAAGCTAGCTCAAAGAATGAGATTTTCTCTCACACTTATAAACCGACCACCACTCCTTCCACAACCGATATGGGACAATCTCAACTATCTCCCCTCACACATCGGGCCCTAGGTTGGGGGTGCAACAACTCGTAACTCTCCCGTGTGACTCTTGGGTCCAAGATTTGTTAGCAAACCAGGCTCTGATACTACTTTGATGGGAGAACAATGACAATTTGATCAATATTGGATTAATGCAGTGGAATAAAATAATCTCTCATCTTGTATAAACCTAATAGGAACCGATATAGTAGAACAAAATAAATACCAAGCATGCAAATACAAGGCGATTTTTTTACATGAAAAATCTCCTTGATGTGAGGAGATAAAAAACCATGGGATCGGAGCGCACCCAAAAATTTTCACTATCACAAAAATCGGATAAACAAAGTTCTTCTCTAGTAAATATTAGAGGTATATAGGAGCAAAGACCTCATCTAGGGGGACTCGGCCTCAAAAGACGTCTTGTGAGGTGAGGGGAGCCGCAGCGGTTATAAAGCAGCCAAAGGGCTTCTCCCAAATAATGTGGGACAGCTAAGATCCCTTTAGCATGCACCTGGATCCACCTTAATTTGGTCCTGATACCAATATGGGGGAACTCAGCCTCAAAAGACGTAATACGCATAAATTTCACAAGAGATCAATGATAAATCTTACCAAAAAAGCAATTTTTGATCAACCCATGAAAAACCCGGTGTAGGGAGCTTCAAATGAAAATTAAACCATCCAAATTCGAGAAGAGTGTGCCATGAACATGTTGACAAAATTTCAGCTCAATCAAACCACGAATCGACCTCCGACGCCAGCTTGATGTAAATCTAGACTAATCCTCAAACTACATATTTTCTGTTTTCTTTTTTTCTCTTGTTACTGCATCTCTGATAACTTCTTTTGGTTATCAAATAAAAGATAGTGAGAAACCTTATTTCTCTATATGACTTATCATATGGGCTTAAGCACTTTTGGACTTGCTATTCATTAGGCTTCCTCCACATGGGAGTGAACCCAACTAACAAATCTCCCCCTCACGACGATGTGGAGGGATTCATCATTTCTGCTATCAATCGGCAATGTTCAAGCTTCTCCTTTGGTAGAGTCTTCATCATCATATCAGAACCATTATGGTTCGTATGAATTTTCTCAAGTTCCAATAGCTTTTCATCTAGAATATCTCTTATTCAATGATATCTAACATCAATGTGTTTTGATCTAAAATGAAAAGATGAATTCTTACCAAGATAAGTCGCACTTTGATTGTCACAAAATAACACATACCTCTTTTACTTGAACCCGAGTTCTTCCAAGAATTTCTTCAACCATAGCATCTCTTTACTAGCTTCGGTCGCTGCAATAAATTTAGCTTCCATTGTAGATAGTGCAACACACTTCTACAATCTTGACTTCCATGACACAGCCTCACCGACAAAAAAAATCAAATAACCAAAAGTAGATTTATGAGTATCAATATCTCATGCCAAATTAGAATCTATGTATCTAATTAACTCAAGTTTTTGGTCCGAAACTGAATTTCAAATTGAAAGTTCCCCAAAGATACCTTATGATCCACTTTACTGCATTCCAGTGCTCTCTACTTGGATTTGACAAATAACAACTAACAACGCCAATTGCATGTACTAAGTCTGGACGTGTACATACCATTGCATACATCAAGCTTCCTACAAGTTGAAGCATATGGAACACTTTCCATGTCTTTCTTCTCTTTATCAGTCATAGGACTTTGCTTTGTATTTAACTTAAAGTGGGCAGCAAGAGGAGTACTAACAACTTTAGCCTTATCTATGTAAATGAAAAATCTTCTCAATGTACTTCTCTTGCGACAAGAACAACTTCTTAATATCTCTGTCTCGAGTAATTCTAATGCCAAAAATTTGCTTTGCTGCACTCAAGTTTTTCATGGCAAAAGACTTAATTGTTTCTTCAACAACTCAATTCGTGAAACATTCCTACCAACAATCAACATATCATCATGGAAGTCTTCTTATAGCCTTGTTCCATCATCAAAAAAATTTTGGACAAACACATAGTTATCCGACGAAGTCTTCTTATAGCCTCGTTCCATCATAATTGACATAAATTTTTTGTACCATTGTCTTGGTGCTTACTTTAGGCCAAAAGACTCTTCTTCATTTTGCACACACGGTCTTCTTTCCCTTTCACTTTGAAACCCTCTAGTTATTCTATATATATATATCTTCCTCCAAGTCACCATATAGGAAGACTGTCTTGACATCCATCTGCTCAATCTCCAAATCTAGGCTAACTACTAAGCCTAGTACCACGCGGATAGAAGACATTTTCACCATCGGAGAAATATATCATCAAAGTCAATACCCTTTCTCTGACCGAATCCCTTAACAACTAATCTAGTTTTGTGTCGTAGTTGTAAAGTATGTTCATCTTGCTTCAACTTGTATACCCACTTGTTCTTTAAAGCTATTTTGCCTTTAGGCAACTTCACTAGTTCAAAAGTATGATAATCATAAAGTGACTGCATTTTATTGTACATAGCATCAAGCCATTTGCTTTTACACTCATCTTCTATTGCTTTTGCATAGCACTCTGGTTCACCTGCATCGGTGAATAATACATACTCATTTTCAAAATATTTTGTGGAAGGTCATCGGTCTTTAACATATCTTCGAACTAGAATATCCGATGGAACATCTAATGGAGCTTCTGGTTTAGGAACAATATTATCTATTTCAACATGTTGAGGGATATGTTCATTATCTGGAACATTCACTTCCTACTGCTTCTCATCAACCTATGTAGGAATATGTGTAAGAGGAATTGGATCCAAGTCAATCGAATCATCACTAACCTGTAGTGCTGAAATCATCTCTGATTTCTCAATATCCTGTATTATTTGATCTTTCATAAACACAACATATCTGTTTTTTACAATTTGTAACCAAACATATCCCATCCATAGCCAATAAATATACATTGACATGTTTTCACATCAAGTTTAAACCTTTCATCTTTGGGGAAATGTACAAATGCCTTGCACCCAAAGACACGCAAGTAATCATAAGAAACATTTTTGCTTGTCTAAACTCTATTAGGAACATCAAACTCTAGAGGAACGCATGGAGTAAGATTTAATACATATGCAACTATACTTAAAGCCTCACCCCAAAAAGATTCCGGCAGCTTTGACTGTGAAAGTAAACACTTTACCCTTTCAACTAGTGTCATGTTCATTCTCCCAGCTAAGCCAATTAACCGAGGCATCTTCGGAGGTGTTTTTTAATGTCAAATACCTTATTGTTTGCAATATTCATCAAAAAGTCCAATATACTCTCCCCATTATCAGTTCTAACACATTTCAACTCCTTTCCAGTATGTGAAACTACTTAAAAGCATTTAATACTTGATCTTTAGTTTTCAACGTATAAACCCATATTTTCCTTGAATAATCATCTATGAAATTAACAAAATAAAGAGAGCCACCAAGTAATTTCATCTTTATAGGACCACAAACATCAGAATGCACTAAATCAAGTATACCTGACTTTCTCGAGGGAGGAAAGCTTTTGAATGCAACTCTATTTTATTTTCTTGCTAAACAATTAGCACACTTCTTTAGCGCTAAATTTTTCATACCTGAAATAAGTTTCTTTTTGGCCAACATTGACAAACCCTTTTCACTAATGTGACTAAGCCTTTTGTGTCATAACTCAGCTTTCTCTTTACTGTCTACTGCATTGATTTTGTCTATGGACAACTTTGCCTGCATAATGTATAACGAAGAATATTTTTCACCTCTAATCACAACTAGAGAACATTTGGTGAGCTTCCGTCGACCATCACTAGGGGTGTTGCAACACCCCTCATCATCCAACTTTCTTGTAGAAATCAAATTCAATCGAATATCAGGTATATGCTTAAAATTATTCAATACTAACCTTGTGCCATTGCTGATCTCTAGGCACACATCACCAATGCCAATAACTTCAGCTAGTCCATTATTTCCCATCTTCACAGATCCAAAGTCATTTGATTTATATGATGAAAAGAAATCCCTACGAGATGTAGCATGAATAGACGCACCACTATCAATTGCCCAACTAGTTTCATGACATACAAGATTCACCGCATCACCATCAAAGACAATGAGAAAGTCTTCTTTAAGTACAGCAACATGATTGTCATCGCTGTCATTATTACTTTTCTTTTCTTTATCTTTCTCTTTTTGTTTCTCCTTTTTGGAACCGACGGCAAAATCTCTGAATATGTCCCTTTTGATGGCAATAATGGCACCCAACATTAGCAAATCTATTGTATTTGCCTCTGCTTTTATCTCTGCCTTTGTTTCTATATTTTAGGCCTCGAGACTCACTTCTTGCCCTTTTCTCAACAACCAAGGCATCAGAATGTGAAAAGGATGATCCTTGTGTCTTTCTTCTCATCTCTTCATTCAAAACGCTACTCTTGGCTAAATCCATAGTAATCGTACCATTCGGGACAAAATTAGACAAAGATGTTCGAAACGCCTCCCATGAGTCCGGCAAAGTACCAAGCAACCATAGCACTTATATCTCATCATCAAACTTGATTCCCATCGCAGCTAACCGATTGATAATTCATTGAAAATAATTTAAATGATCAATCAAACAAGTACCTTCTTGATATTTCAAAGCCATCATCTATTTTATCAAAAATAACTTATTGTTCATAGTTTTTTGAGCATATAATTGTTCGAGCTTATCCCACAAACTACGTGCATTTGTTTCCTCAATGATATGGTTTAAAACATTATCATCCACCCACTACCTAAAATAATCACACACTTGACGGTGAAATATAGTCCACTCAGCATCAGTTTTATTTTCTGGTTTCTCTTCAAGTAAATACGGGCAGATAATAATCCTTCACATATAAAAGATCTTCCATCTTTCCTTTCCAAATATGATAATTTGAACCATTCAATGTAACCATTCTACTCGTATTTGTTTCCATTGTTTAACACAAGGTAGAAAAATCAAGCAATAACCAAAGTTTTGATGCCAATGTTAGGTAGTGTTGGGCCTCTTTTACCCTAAAAGTTAGCTCAAGGGGTGAGATTTTCCCTCACACTAATAAACCGACCATCAGCCCCTTCCACAACCGATGTGAGATAATCTCAACATCTACTCCCACCGATTGTGAGTTGATCGCGTCTTCTCTTCTTCTGAGTTGCCACATGCGGGTCACAACACTCTCCGTCTCATGTTTACCTCTAATATGAATAGTATATATGCAAAGTAGGGTCGTCAAAATGGGTGAGTCGGGTCGGGTCGGGTTTGGATCGGGTTGGGTCAAAATGGTGCAACCCATATTGACCCACTTAACCCTTGTTTTGACCTATTTTTATATAATGTAAATTTGATGACTCATACCCGACCCAACCCATACCCGACCTAACCCATATTACTAAAACACTTTAATATTTAACTCTATTTAGGTTAATCCACTCCCACCCATTTAATTCATTTTTAAGCTTTTCACTTGAATATAAAATTTACATCAAATTTAAAAAGTAAATTAAACAATAAAAAATTAGTAAATAAAATAAAAAATGGAAAAAACCTTTAATTAAACCTAAGAAAGCTTATTTCTTATGATTTATTTTAAAAAAATGATATTGTTAAAACACTTTAATGCAATACAAATTTAATGGACAATTTTATTAAAAATCATTTTTTAAAAATCAAAATTTTAATTATTTTATTTTATTTTTTAAAATATAATTTTAAATTATTTTTTTCTTTTTCTCTTTTCTCTTTTCTTTTTCTTTTTTTTCTTTTTGGGCCAGTTGCCGACCACGACGATGGTCGGCGACTGGCCATAAGCAAGCTCGAGCCATGCCAGATGTCGGCGAGGCCTCGGCCTCGATAGATCCGGCGAGAACGAACTCATTAACGTTTGGTGAGGCTTGAGCTTGCCGACGTAGGGCAAGCTCGAGCCCTGCCTAGCCGATCTCCGACCGTCACTATGCCGGCCACCAGCTAAGGAAGGAGAAAGAAGAAAGAAAGAAGAAAAAAAATAAAAAAAAAAAAAGAAATATAAAAATACTGATTTTTATAAAAAATATTTTTATAAAGTTAAAAAGGGAAAGAGAGAGTGTGAGGTTTGGGTTGGAAATGGGTTTTTAAGTCCAACCCATTTAAGACCCATTTAACTAGTCTCTTCAAATATAAGTGACCCATATATGACCCACTTCAAAATGTAAGTGACTCATTTATGATTAAATGGGTCTTAAACCCATATATGATCCATTTTGACACCTCCAATGCAAAGAGAGTTTTTATCAGTTATTCTTTTTATTAGGTTAGTTTGCTTTATAATTTGAGAGATTGTTCTTCTCTCCTCTTTTTTTTTTTTTTTTAATAAAATGAAACAAAAAGAGGCTGCTTGGGTTACATAAAAATCGTGTAGTGAAAGAAGAAATGAATGCACAAAGAGTCGTGTTTCTATTAAGAAATGCAGGAGAAGGCAAAGATCGGCAGAGCCGCCACCTTAAGCTAACTGCTTCAGGATTGAAACTCCGTCGTCTCGTTGGAGTAGCTAAGATTTTCTAGTAATTGGTTATCTCGCAGAGAATGAAGCATTGCAATTGCAACCATCAACGCATCCTTCTTCAAAATCGGAGAAAAAAGACAGTTGAATAGTTCTACTGTTAGTAGAGTCAAATAGTACAATAGGTGAAATTTCTGCACCTTTTCTGAATTTATTACATAGCACCGAATTGGAAATTGTATCTCTACTTTTGAAATTTGCTGAAAAGTACTAACTATCTATCAAAAAGATTATGCTTGTGGTGTCAAAATTGATTTGAAATATAGAGTTCAAGAGAAAGAGATGATGCCTCCAAGTCAAGTTCTGTTTTGATTAAAAAGGTGAGAAGCCTAAAGTTATTGAGAACAATCCATGTCATCAAAGAATCACAAAGTTGAATTATTGAATGCCCAATGCCTGGAAAAGATCATGATACATCATTAAGAAGCTAGAAATCAAGACAATTAACCTAGGATATATCAAAAGTAGTCAGTAGAAATAAAAATAAAAAATTTTCAATGATGAAATTCTCCAATTATCTCTATCGGTTTTAATAGTGAATTCGCAGAACATCCTGAATAGCTAGTTAACCTCAAATCAAGAAGACATGGGAAGGGAGAATCATTGAGTCCCCTGGAAATCAAGTGTTGGAACAAAAGAGCAAACCAGGTTCGGAATGAAGTAATCGTAAAGCTACCGTCAAGAGATAAAGCTTTGTAATGAAGATTTTCTACCATGCTCTTTCCACTATTTTGGCCAAAGAAAACGTCCTTTCATGACCCCCATCATGTCTGTTTGGTACATTTACAAATCAGGTAATCAGTGTGAGAATCCCACCTTTGAGTCTTTGACCAATGAGCAATGCAAATTAGACCATTTCTTTAAATCCTTAATTAGAAAAAAAAAAATGAGGTCATTAATGGTTCCGTTAGAAAATCCTCCTAAGGTGAACTTGGAATGAAATTCGTTTTGAAAGTAAATAGCATTTATTATTCATTGTTGTTGGGTACAGAAACATAGTAATGATAATACAAGAAAATTATAATAGGCAACTCAAAACTTACTTATCAGAAAATACGATATGTACACAATATATAAATAAAATAGCTATCACATAACTATTACACACATAATTTATGATTCGTGAAAGCTTACACTTACTATTGCAATTGTTTTCTCACATGTCATGCAAAAACATTTGGAGTGAACTCTCTTTCATTTCTTTCCCGCACGGATGAGCCAACTCTTTCTTTTTTCTCCTCCAGTCTGAAGCCCATCGCAAACTTTGAAAGAACCTTAGCTTATCATATGACTTCAATAGCTCCTCCTCTTCATGTTCTTGCGAGAGCATCCATCTACTGCACATCTCCCAAATGGTTCAATACTATTAACCCTCACTAATTCCCACAAAGTAGCCACAATAAGTAGACGTTGGTTCATGAGATAGAAAGATCGATTTTCCCATTTGCGAAATACAATGATAGAAAAAAGCTACCAACCAATGCAATATTTGCTTGGTAATGGTGAATAAAGTGATTCGGGTCATTCCTCATTCAAATCTGACACTACTTTTGACTTGAACAGAAGTATGGAGGCATTTGTGAACTGAAGATTTGTTGATGGAACCCAGATGGAGAGAGCCAAGCTCGAGCACGAGCGAATGGTGCTTCTCATCCTCCAGAAGGAGCTCCAATTTGCTCAATCTTCAACAGCAGCAGCAACATTCATCCAACAAAAGGAGCGGTGGCAGCGATGAGGGTTGAAAGGTGAAGGTCCGCTGGCGCCGGCAGCGTGCGACAGACAGCGGCTCTGCAACCAAGAAGAATGCTCCAACCACCAACCCATCTGTGGCCGATTTGAAGGTGGAGACGATGTGTGACTTGTTCGATGGAGGATTGATAGCTTTGGACCCTATTCTTACAAAAAAAGTCTTTCAAAATGGGCATCGGGAATTGGTTGGTACTCCATCGATCAGTTAAACTTTGCTCGTACTCATCGGCTAAATTTTGCTCTCTTTATGCTTGTGTTTTTTTGGGCACACACTTATTGGTGGAGACTGGAGAGGAAATCAGCAACATGTGTGTGTCTGCTTGTTTCATGAGTTATCGAGGATTCCAAAGAACAACCACCTCTCGCTCAATTAGTAATGCATGCTGGCGGACTTTTTTAATGAATTTTGTGTGGTAAGTTCTGAAATTTTTTAATTGAATGAAAAGCGAAAAGTGGTATGTGCAAGTCTGATACCAGTGGATGCCTTAAAGCTTTTACTTCATTTTCAACGACTGAAAAAAGGGCATTAGCAATCACGGTATTTTCACTTGTTGTCTCGGTTAGTTCTCCGTGATTGGGATATGCTTTTAGTTTTCCCTTTGTTCAATACTTTTCTTTCTGCTTGAATGCTTTTTCATGTTTGATATATCAAGGAGATTAGGGTGATTCGTGTTGTTCCCTCCCTTCTCATTCAGATGTAAGTTCTTTGGCTGCACTTGATGATTGTGTGTAAGTTGACTATGAGAAGTTGAATTAGCTTGTGAAAAAGATTTATTAACCTATTGTTGTTTGCACTTTTCAGCTAGATGGAGAGTTAGAATCTCATAAATAAGGCAGGCCAACAAGAGTTGGTTCTCTGTTGACACATAGATCACCAACCACCAACCAAGATAACTCATGTTGGATCTGTGAGATGGCGTATCAAATGTTAAAGCTACTACTAGATTGTGTTTCCTAACTACAAAATGAGGGTGGGCTGTGGGCTTTAGGAGACATGGCTGGTTTGGGCCTATAAGGAAATGGGCTGGGCCATCCAATGGGCTGGCTTCTATAGATCTATTAGTTGGGCCCATATACATTACATCTTCAATGTTTGATATTCGAATAAATTCGAAAATCTCAGTGTCCGATACCGATGAAAAGGAAACGCCTCTCAACAACGTTTGCCAAGTCTTCTTTCCTTTTCCATAATCCACCGATGTTTTAGAGATCAAGACAAACTGACAAATACGATAAGACGGGCTCACATTCATTCACAGTTCACGTGAGGTTTGGACCGGCCATCACGCATCCCTTGTCTGAAGGGCGAAAGCCACCAAAACGACGAAATCAAGTCCGGACTGGCGGGCGGTTCTTGTACCATCCACGTAGAGGTGAAGCCGAAACAAAGCGTTACCATCCTCTCAAGATTAGCCTGAATACGCAGCAAATTCACATGTTTGGAAGCACCCGGTTCGATTACTACCCCATTAAGAAGAGATCATGAAGAATTTTTTCTTTTGACTAAACAAACACCCAAAATTATATTAAATTTAATGTGCTTAATCATCAATTCAAAAATAGGCAGGTCCCATTCCACAAAGAATTAGATAAGCAAGCAATTAAACTGTCCCCAGTCCTCCTTTCCTCCTCGCAAGAGTAACATTTTACATTTGTCTGCTCGTGTTGATTTGGCATTTGTACAGACCGCCGAGTCTCTGCCTTATTGGTTGGTGATTTCGCAAGCTTCTAGCTCTCTGTTCTAGTTTTGTTTAATCAATAAGTGTAAGTGGGTCTTTCATTTTTGAAGTATCTGATTTTGGGGTTGTTTAGATCGTGTTCTCGTGATGTTTCTTGATTGAGATGCTTATCGCATAATGACAAAGAAGACTAGAGAGAAAAAGAAGTTGCAAATATTTATGGAATTAATCTACTTTAGCTGTAACAAGTACGTGTCTTACTCGTTCGGCCTTTGGAAGTTTTCCCAAGTTGTACAAATTGAAACTCTCAAGAGAATGTTGAAGACTGTATTACTTGTGAGATCGACACGAATGAGAAGAGGAGAGCCAACTACATATATATACTCTCCTCAATCTGATGGTAGAAATTGTATTTACTTATCTACCCAACTACCTATTGGATATTTCAGCAATTTCAATTTTTTTTTTAGAAATTATGACCATAACAAAAGTCATCATTTTTTGTAACAATTTAACAACGGCCGTATAACGGCTTTCTAACCATATAACAGTCGCCTAACAGTTTTATAACTTTTGATTTACTACATCATAAACTCTTCATTATTTTATAATGGTTATTTTTTAATTACCAATTGATTTATGATGAATTCCTTTCCCTTATTTAAATATAAATTAAACTTCAAATCACAATCTTTAAAGATACAATATGTTTTGATATCTTTTGTCTTCTTTTTGCTGGTTTATACACATAAGTTGTTCTATTTTCTTCTAATATTTAATGCGGAATATGGAATAATGTCTGTTGTATATTCGGAGGATGGTTGCTGAAGCCTTACGCACCGAGTTTCGTACTTCGAGGGGCGAAATTATCCTTAAGGAAAATACTTGCAAGCCTCAGACATTTGTTTTTATCATCTAATCTTTTTTAATGTATTTTCAATAATTATTATTATTTTCATGTAATCTAACAATTTTGCAACGCTACCATCATTTATTACAAGTGTATAATTACAGCATCACTATCACTCAGCCATGAGAGTATTCTAGAATACTCAAGGAGAGCTTAGGCTTTTGAGTTTCGCCCCATTCATGGATCAATCACGTCCTCTATTCGGAAAACATCTGGACCGTGTTGCTTCCTTGGGTGACATTCTGCCTCATTTAATCTGGTGACGCCCTTGTTGCATGTTCAGCATGGAATGGATTGATATAATTCTTGAACTGTCAATGTTTTTATCTCACGCTCGGACCTTCTAAAACTTGAGTCAGATGGGGTAGAGGATTTATGGAGGAGGGGAGTGTTAAAAGAACAAATCATTCTTCGGACTCGCAGATATAGATTATTGGCTCTTCCAATCTATCAAGGCCTTGATAAATATCATCATTCACTATTGGACCATCTAACTGTAAATGTTTGAACAACTCCCATTGTGTGAATAAGTCTATCCCCGCCATTCCCAAGCATCTCAAAGACTCTAGATGTTCAAGGCTGTCTAGGTTGGACAACTTGTTGCATCCAATTACATATAACTCTTTTAAGGATGTTAATCCTTCCAAACCCTTGATTTCTCTAAGCTCCTGGCATGCTTTGATACCTAATATTGATAAGAGTTCCAAACTCAACAAACTTGACAACTCTTTTAACTTTTAACAGTTGGAGACATAAAGCTTCAATATTCCTAAAAGAAGCTCTGGCATAGATTCCAGCAAATTGCAGTCATGAAAACTAAGCTGTTTTAGATGGATCCGATGAGAAAGTTGAGGCAATGTATGAAGATAACGGTGATTACTAGATCTGTCAAATTGGTAGGAAGCTTCGGCAGCGACTGAATCATGCCATAGTTCTTTAAATCAAGTTCTTCGAGAAAAGAAAGCTTCGCAATTGCATCGGGGAAGCTAGAAATGCACGCATAACTTGATTGAAGGATCTTCAATGAAGACAACCTATCTATAGGAACTTCCCCTCCCAGACTCCGGCAGAATGGGGCAATTAATACTTCAAGTTTGTCCAACTTGCTAAAGTACTGGGTAAACTACTCAATTTCTTACAGTAAGCAATATTCAAAATTTTCAAGTTTTTCAAATCCCCAATGAATTTAGGTAATTCTGAAATTTCTGCACGTGACATTATCAATTCAGTTAATGATTAATCACACCTTACTTTGCTGGTTGGTGCTAGCAACCTTTGAGCCTGTGCCATAGGCGAAACTTTGCTTGCACTGCTTACAGCACACCCCTCTCCACCTAGGACTCACAATTTCTATTGTGATGTGTTCCCAGATGATGGACTTCTTGTTTCTTCGCTTATTGGGCTGTGTTTCAAGAGTTTTCACATTGTTGTTTTCTTCTGTGGTTGCCATCTTCTATCTAAAAACAAATTCTTGCCGAATAAAGTCAGAGATAAAACAACAAAAAAAAAAAAGACAGGTATGAAAGAGAAGGAGATTTAGAATATTTTGATAGCATGGGACAAGATATATTAGAAAAATCACTGATAAATGGACTTGAACCAAAATATTAGAGTAAGATGGACAGAAGATCTGTACAAGGATTATTATTATTTTATTATTTATTTATTTATTTATTTATTTATTTTGAATTTGAACGGTGGTGGCCAATCATGGGGAATTGATTAACTTTCAATATGATGATGAGAGTTTAGAGATGTTTAGCTAGCAACAAAACATCATTTTCCCCTTTGTATTGCATTATGTAGGTCAGGGATCCAAACTATGGTGAATGTTCTTGCATAAAAGTCCACACCAAAAGCACTCCGAAAACCAGAAGGTAGACTACACGAGTACCTGCATTTTATACTCAAGAAACGCAATCTTGTAGTAGCTTTAACATTCGATGCCCCATCTCACAGGTCCAACATGAGTTATCTTGGTTGGTGGTTGGTGATCTATGTGTCAAGAAAGAACCGACTTTTGTTGGCCTGTCTTAGTTTTTGAATTTTAACTCTCGATCTAGCTGAAAAGGGCAAACAACAGTAGGCTAATGAATCTTTTTCACAAGCTAATTCAACTTCTCATAGTCAACTTACACACAATCATCAAGTGCAGCCAAAGAACTTACATCTGAATGAAAAGGAAGGGAACTACACAAATCGCTTTAGTCTCCTAGATATATCAAACATGAAAAAGCATCCAAGTAGAAAGAAAAGTATTGAACAAAGGGATAACTCCAAGTATATCCTAATTACAGAGGACTAATCGAGACAAAAAGTGAAAATACCGGGATTGCTAATGCCCTTTTTCAGTCATTGAAAATGAAGTAAAAGGTTTAAGGCATCCGCTGGCATTGGACTTGCACATAACTTTTCACTTATCACTCCATTAAAAAAATTTCAGAACGTACCCCACAAAATTCATTAAAAAGTCCACTAGCATGCATTAGGAATGGCAGAAAGAAAAGTATTGAATCGGCCGCCGTCAGGTCGCATGCTGCAAGCACCACTGGACCTCGGCCCAATCACGGGTCAAACGAAAGACACAATCGAAACAATTTTTGAATTGGGAGAGAAGACTTTGCGCGAGTCGGAGTTTTTTGCTTTTAGTTTCTTTCAAAATCCTTTGCCTTTCAACCCTCATCGCTGCCGCCACTCCTTTTGTTGGATAAATGTTGCTGCTGCTGTTGAAGATCGAGCAATTGGAGCTCCTTCTGGCAGATGAAGCACCATTTGCTCGTTCTCGAGCTTGGCTCTCTCCATCTGGGTTCCATCAACGAATCTTCAGTTCATAAATGCATACATACTTCTGTTCAAGTCAAAAGTAGTATCAGATTTGAATGAGGAACAATCCAAATCACTTCATTCACAGTTCCCAAGCAATCATTGCAATGGTTGAGTGGCCTTTTTCTATCATTGTATTTTGCACATGGGAAAATCGGTCTTTCTATCTCATGAATCAACGTTACTTATCGTAGCTATAGGGTGGGAAATAGTAAGGGTTGATAGTAGTGAACCATTTGGGAGAAGTACAATAGATAGATGCTCTCGCAAGAGCATGAAGAAGAGTTATTGAAGTCATATGATGAGCTAAGGTTCTTTCAAAGTTTGCGAGGGGCTTCAAACGGAGGAGAAAAAGAAAGAGTTGGCTCATCCGTGCGGGAAAGAAATGAAAGAGAGTTCGCTCCAAATGTTTTTGCATGTCATGTGAGAAAACAGTTGCAATAGTAAGTGTAAGCTCTCACGAATCATAAATTATGTGCGTAATAGTTGTTTGATAGCTATTTTATTTGTGTGTTTTGTACATATTGTATTTTTTGATTAGTAGGTTCCGAATTGCCTAATACAATTTTCTCGTATTATCATTACTATGTGTCTGTACCCAATAACAACAAATAATAAATGATATCTACTTTCAAAACAAATTTCATGCTAAGTTCACTTCTGGAGGATTTTCCAACGGAACCATTAACCACCTCATTTTTTTTTCCTAATTAAGGATCTGAAGAAATGGTCTAATATGCAATGCTCATTGGTCAAAGTTGGGATTCTCACACGGATTACCTGATTTGTAATTGCACCAAACCAACATGATGGGGGTCATGAAAGGACGTTTTCTTTGGCCAAAATAGTGGAAAAGAGAGTAGAAAATCTTCATTACAAAGCTTTTATCTCTTGACAGTAACTTTACGATCACTTCAATTCGAACCTGGTTTGCTCTTTTGTTCCAACACCTAATTTCCTTCGGACTCAATGATTCTCCCTTCCTATGTCTTCTTGATTTGAGGTTAACTAGCTATTTAGTGCGTTTTGCGAATTCACTATTCAAACCGATAGAGATAATTGGAGAATGATAATTTTTTATTTTTATTTTTTATTTCTACTGACTACTTCTTATATATCCTAGATTAATCATCTTGATTTCTAGCTTCTTAATGATGTATGATGATCTTTTTGAGGCATTGGGCATTCAATAATTCAAATATGTGATTCTTTGATGACACGGATCGTTCTCAATAACTTTAGTCTTCTCACATTTTTAATCAAAACAGAACTTGACTTGGAGGAATCATCTCTTTCTCTTGAACTCTACATTTCAATTCAATTTTGACACCACGAACATAATTTTTTTGATAGATAGTACTTTTTAGTTTATTTCAAAAGTGGAGATACAATTTCCGACTCAGAGCTATGTTATAAATTCATAACAGGTACATAAATTTCACCTATTGTACTATTTGACTTTGCTAACAGTAGAAATATTCAACTGTCTTTTTTTCTCCGATTTTGAAGAAGGACTCGTTGATGGTTGCAATTGTAATGCTTCATTCTCTGCGAGATAAGCGATTACTAGAAAAACTTGGCTACTCCAATGATACAATGGAGTTTCGATCTTGAAGCGGTTAGCTTAAGGTGGCGTGCTCTGCCGATCTTTGCCTTCCCTTGCATTTCTCAATAGAAACGCTACTCTGTGCATTCATTTCTTCTTTCAGTACACGATTTTTATGTAACCCAAGCAGCCTCTTTTTGTTTCATTTTATTTTATTTTTTAAAAAAGGAGAAGAAGAACGATCTCTCAAATTATAAAGCAAACTAACTTAATAAAAAGAATAACCGACAAAAACTCTCTTTGCATGTATACTATTCAGATTGGAGGTAGACATGAGACAGAGAGTGTTGTGACTCGTGTGTGGCAACTGGAAGAAGAGAAGACGCGGTTGACTCACGATCGCGGAAGTAGACTGCTAAAACCCTTTCCAATTCCCCGTCTACTTAGAATCGATTAGGTTCGGTTTTTCAGTTTTCTTTTTTAAAATATTAAAAAAAAGTATAATGAAAAAAAAGAGTGATGATGTAAATTGTAATATTAAGAAGAGATATTATTTTCAGTTCATCGAACCGGAATAAAAAAATAGCTATTTTCATTATTCAAATAGAAATTTGAATCAAACCTAAAATGTATCAAAATTTGGCTTAGTTTGTTTCGACTTGGTTCCAATTTCGGCTTGATTTTGATACTCCTACCTGTAATTAGGGCATTGGAAAGCCTCATAACGCAAGCCCAGAGCGTTTCCCAAATATAGAGAAAAAGTGAGAGTTGGCTTGTCCTTCGAGCGTGTATTTGTATGAGCTTATTTACTCTTATGTGTTCTTGTGTGCCGTGTCAAAAAAGCAATTTTAATGGTAGTAAGGGTGAGCTTTTACTATTCATAAATAATATGCACAATAGGTTGTGTGACGCATATTTATCAATGTGTTATATTTGTACCTCTTTTTTCATATATGTATGTCCCAAATCTCCTATTATAATTTTCTCATGTCACCACCACCATGCTCCTATACCTAGCAACATTGAATTATAAGTGATGTATACTTTTTGAATGAATTTAACTCCAACGGAACCATTTCCAAATCCTTTTCGGCCCATGGGTGAGAGAATTGCCCGACTCACCTTCTGCTTTCTATCAAGTTTAACTATTTTTCCAAGAAAATGCCCTCGTGTTATGCCCAGAAGTATTTTCACATATTAGTGATTTGCTGCAAGGTTCGGGGAGAAAATTGTCCAAAAAGTCATAAAGTCATTACACTTTTGCCAATTCAATTCTAAACATTTTCACTTCTTGCCAATTAAGTCCATTGGCCAATTTTGATAAGAAATTGCCGATGTGAACAACTGCCACTAACGTGGCACTTTTTAAATAATATTTTGAATTTTTATGGCTTTTTCTTCTTTTTTTCATTACTTTTTTTTTTTTTTGGGATTTTGATCTAGTTGGCAACCTTTACTAGCCAATCCTCACTAGTCACAGACAAGAAGCGGCCGACCCTCACCTATGGCGGCCCCAGGCGAGGGTGGCAACCTCGCTTGTGACCCTTGCCTAGGGTTGGGAGGGCCACCAAGCCCTCGCTTGGCTAGATTTGGCAAGGGTGTTGCGGCCCTCACCGTTTCTGGGCGAGGACTCACGTGCCCTCACCTGGAGTTGGCGAGGGGCAACCAACCCTCAATTGTGGCTGGTGAGGGTTGTTGCCCCTCGTTTGTGTGCAACCCTTGCCAGCCAAATCAAAAACCCAAAAAAAAAAAGGGGTAAAAAAAGTATGTAAAAAAAGAAAAATCGTAAAAAATTAAAAATATTGCTAAAATACTTTTTTTTTAAAAAGTGCCGTGTCAACACGGCCCTCCATGTCAGCAATTTTCGATCAAAATTGACTGAATGAACTCAATTGACAAGAAATAAAAAAAAATTAGAACTAAATTGTTTAAAGGTGAAAAAATTTAGCATCAATATGTATTTATTGTTAAGATGGGATGTTCGAAACTCTTCAAGCACTTGATAAGTTGTCATTTGGATAGCGATGTCCATGCCCCACACATATCGATCGATTTCCGAGTAAACGACTCCATTGTAACAATCACAAAGCTTCATTCTCGATGGGTTAAAGCCATTTTCTAGAAAGTCTCAGCTACTCCAACGAGATTACTTTGATCCTGAAGCAATTATCTCCAAGTGGTGTGCTCTACAAATCTCTCTGCCTTCCCCTGCATCGAGTTTTTGGACTTCAGAATAGAGCGCGCGACTCATGAAAATGAGTGAGTTGGCTAGTTTATTGACCGTATATAAGGAAAGAGTAGCTTCCAATGCCGCTTTCTACTCCCTCTTTCATTTTCTTTTTTTCTTTTTTACGTAATTTTCCCTGAATATATACACTGAAAATACTTACTTCTTATGTACATGGCAACGATCGGCAGAAGAAAAAGGGATTATCGTGCTTAAGAATGAGGAGGTGCTAATGATAGGATTATCGCTGCGGTGGCATTTGTAATGAAGTATTTTGATCTCATTAAGTAATAGTTCAAGAAAAGATGGGCATTCATGGATCTAGATCAGTTCTCAAACGTCGCAGCAATGAAGGCACCTATTTTAATTACTATGATGGATAGCTCCCATTCATAAAGCACAACGCAACGCAATCGGCTTAAAGAACGTCCCCCTTGCATCCATATCCCAGATATTTGGTTCAAATCTCACACCATCGTTGAAATTACAGTGAAGCTCCTGGTCATTTAAAGCATCAGGAGCATGAGAAATTGTCGTCACCAAATGAAGAACAAACAGAAGGATGCAAATTTGATATGTAAAGACACTGATGGTATCCAAAATTTACATGCGAGATAGTTATAGGCATGATAAAAATAAGAAAGAGCGCAACATGATTCCTACAGATTTCCACCATACAGGATGTTACTTTTGACAGAATCAGGGCCATAACTCCACCATCAGATTGAGCAATCTATGTATTAGCACTTCACTTGACAAACAAAGAGGAATATAAATCCTTGGATATTCATCATCTCAACATTGGTGTCCTGGATTTGAGAAAAGTAATAATCTTCTGATGGTGCCTCCAGTGGCTTATTAATTCATGACAGAATAAGTGGACATTAGCTACTAAAAATGCAATTGAAACCACATAAACTTGAGTAGTTGCTATGATCAATCAATCCTTAGAAGTGTTATTCCACATTGGTTGAAATAAAGGGTATCAATAGGGGTTATATACATGCAGTCTACCTCTAACTAATGCTTTAAGCTTTTGGGTTGAACTTTAGCTAACAATGAATGAAGTTCTGCTTTATTATACATGAATGAATGAAAGAATCACATAATAAACATCCTATGCTCTAGGAAACAACTTTAATAGAACTTGGAAAAAGATAATACCTTGTTTGCATAATAACATATTCTTGTCATGTCAAGGATGAAGAGTCTTACTTCGTGACTAATGACGTATAATGACATGCAATGTCATGTACTTCAAAGGCATTCTTATCTTTTTTCTTTCCCACAGGATCACAAACCAGATGATGCTGAGGCATCACATTCGCGAGGTGGACCAACTTTTCCAGGAGTCCTTGAAATAAAAGGAAAACAATAAGACATTAACACGAAAAACCCCATGCCAAATTGAAAATACTAATGTGAAGTAGGTACTCTCAACTGCTATATTTATATTTACCAGCAAACACGGATGATCTCCAGAATCCGATCTCTGTTGTACTGTTGTCGTGCAAATATTTTTCATAATTCTATATGGAGCATATGTTTTCACCATCATTCTGGCACTCTCTGTGTAGGTGAAATAAAAGAACATGATTTCTCTCATTAGGATTCAGAGACATGCATTAACTATTGTGCAAATGATAATAAAAGAACATGATTAGTATCTTCCAAGTCAATTTGCACTCCTAATATCGCCAATGAGCTATTCTTATGTCAAGATTACAGTTGTAGTTGGAAATGCTTGCTTCTGATGCAGTACCATTTAAGTTCTCCACATAATTAAAAATCACCTACACAACTCCTCCCACTTATTTTCAGAGCCATAAATAGCAGGGTAGTACCCGAGTACTGCAGAATTTTTGTCCTCGCCATCAGCCAAGCCAAAAATAGAGCACATTTCTGGCTGAAACCACGATTATTGCAGGAATGACTTTCCAATACCATTCAATGGCATCTGTAGCAAAACATTCGGATTTGAGCTGTAGATCAAGAAAAGATGCCAATTAGAGATCAAAACATGAAAGCAATACGGTTGATTTAAGGACTTCCTCCATACTTCTGGTTTGGCTCTCACACTGTTATCCACAATACAGTGGAAATCCTATGTTCTTTTAAAGCCTCTAGTGTCACGCCTCGATCCTCCGAGTGCGTACCCATTCCGGCTTGGTTGATTAAATAGCGACGTCCCAGGACGCATCGCCAACTCATTTATTTTAATGCACATGCGGAAGCAAGTAAATAATCCCCAGACAATAACACAATGGGATAGGAAAGTAGGACCACAAAATTTTCAAACTGAAACCACAACACAACCACACTTATAATGTTTACAAAACGAGGGGTTTCATAAGATTATGGCTCCTTGTCCTCCTCTTCATCCTCATCCGGGTCCCAGTTGGAGCCCTCAGCGGAGTACACAGGAGACTCCAGATCTTCAAGGTCAGGATCTACCGGATCTACCACCGAACCTCCTCTAGGGTCTGCAGTACCCTTTCCAAAACCAACCTCCATAACATACAGAGGTATCTTAGATTTTGGTATGGGACCCTCTCTACATCCATTACTTTACTGGCGATACCACGCTCTATATTGATAGGGCACATTTTTGGGTAAACCCGCATCAATCCAAACTATGGATTTCACCAGCTCGTATTCTAATCCTTCAGGGTTCTCATGACTCGGAATGTGGTACTTCTGTTCTGTGATCTTCTTCGGTTGTCCAAAATATTCGGGAGGAGCTATCATCTATGGACTTGAAATATTATCCCACAACGGGGTGAGACGACGTCTCAGCAAGTTCAACCCCCTAAGACCTGACTAGGAAGAAAATACGCCCTAAGGGCTGCCTAAGCACAACCACGAGTCGGAGGACTTACCTTGGCCTCAGTTCCTTTGTGACATCCCAAATTTTTACTTATGCTTTCAATTAAATTAATCGGGCATTTCATTGACGCGCCTATAGAGCTGTTCTTAGAGCTGATCACTCTCGAGATAACTAGACTATCTGGGGAAGCCATTAAGGAATTTTAACGTAATAGACTTGAGAATTCGACCAGGAATCGGCTATTCGACCGTGTCCATCTTTCGAGGCCATTATGGCACGGTTAAAAATCGATTTGAGATCGAGATAGGTCAGTTCGACTGAGATGTGTGGCTAATCGTGGGTGACATCACTCAATTGGAAAATTCTCGTCAGTCGACACTAGACTGATTTTCCTATTGTTTTGGTACCATGTGTCCGTATTTGAATTCTCTAGATTTTCACGACAACCGAGAGTCGCCAATGTGTTGAGTGGGTTCATTGTGGCTTGAAGAAAATCGACCACGGGTCATCTGCACTAAAAATTTCTGAAATCTACCCGATAGCCTAGATCACGCTAAAATCGCGTCGAATTGAAATTAACTGCGACTTTGAGTCCGATTTCAGAACTTGAAAGTTCTGTCATGTCACAATTAATTCTAGGAGCGTTGACTCGGTCTCGGAAGATTTTTGTGCAACCTAGGACTTTTTGCGAAAAAGTCGTCATATGGCCGTTTTTGTCCGAGAAAAAGTCAAGGATTGTTTTTGATCGCGCAAGTGGGAAGCAAGTGGGATCAATTGGTGAAGAAAAATACCAATTGGATCAGTGAGGTGTCGATTTAATTTATAAAGGCCGAGATGAATTGATTCAACGAGAATTTGAAAGGAAATTGAAGTAATTCCACCCAAATTCGTGTGCCCCCCTTTTGTCTACACTTTTGGACCATCTCAACTTTCTAGAAGGGGCATTATAGGCTGGAATTGTGCTGGTGGGTGACTGCCATCAAGTAGGACTGGTCAAGGGGACATTTGGAGAGAAGAAGAGGCCAAGGTGGAACCCTTGCCCCCCCTTTCTCCCCCTCATCCGTCGACCATCTTCTTCTTCTTCCTCATTGTGCTTTGAGGACTTTAAATTGCAGAGAAGACTTGCAGAGGAGCCATCGGAGCAACCATCGTCCCTGTCGTAGCTGCACGTCACCATCCTCGCCGCCTCCACCCCGCGCGAGCACCGTCGCTGCCCTGCATGCATCCACCTAGTCCGACACCCATCTTGCCTGCCCCTTCGTCCCTACTGCTGTCTTGTGCCATGTGGAGCTCAGTCGGAGTTGTTCCGCCACTGTTTGACCACCGTGAGTCCCCGCCTAGGCTCGGTTTGGCCTTTTCAACCTCCCTCGGTCCATTCCCGTCTTAAACCAGCCTTGTTGCCCTCTATTTCAGCCAAGATCAGCAGCAAGCAGAGTGGGTTTCTAGCGGTGCTTTATGCCCGTTTTGAGGTTGTTCCAAGCCCCGAAAGTTAGGCCCGCTTTGGAGAGAGTTGTCCCTTGTTGCGTCCCCAACGATTTGAGCCGATCGGATCACGAAACAAATGAGTTTAACTCACTAATCCTCGCTTAATAGGTTAATCACGCTTAGGGGTTGTTTAGTTTAGACTAAGATGAATTAAGTTGTTAGTTAGATTAGATTAGTGAAATTTAATTATCTACCGATGCATGTTAGGTGGATAGATAGTGCAGTTAGGGCCTAGACGAGCTCTAGTATTTATCTAGAGTGACTCGGAATTTTTTTGAATCCGTTTCGGCGTCCAATTAGGCATTATGGGCCTAAATTGGATTTATTGGCATTTATTTAATATTTTCCGTAATTATTTAATTATTTATTTATTTTCCTGAAATTAGGCGTGATAGTCGGTGATCGGAATTTTATGCTGATTGCAATGGCGCAATTTGTTTATTTTTTTTAGTGCTAAATTGTGCTGAATTGATTTAATTGTGATATTAGGATTTTATTCCTAAATTAATTAATTTTGGTAATTAATTGGAAAATTACCGAGTGTCGGTTTATAGCGCCAAAAATATGTTTATGGGTTGTTGAAACTGGTGGGATATTCTAAAGTAAAAATATGGTATTTTGGCTAAGGCCGACCGTCATGGCTATTTTATCGGGAATGATAAAAATGTTGAATTGGTTTGTATATTTGGGAGGGTATACTATATCAGCTTACGGGCGATATGTCAGCTTAGTAGAGAGCAGTATACCGGTATACCATATCAGCCTACGGGCGATACGGCAGCTTAGCAGAGAGCAGTATACCTTATCAGCTTAGATTGAGCAATGTCGGTATACTATATCAGCCTAAGGGCGATATGGCAACTTAGATAAAGAGCAGTGTACCCGATCATCTCAGAAGCGAGCTATTCTATCTATTTATCAACTTAGCAACAAGCAGTCCTGATATGAGCGGACTTTATAGATAGTATGAGATGAGCCGATCAAAAAAGGGTCGTGATGACATGTAATCGACTGAGTCGATTGATCGATGAGTCTATCTGAATTGATTGAGTGTTATGATTGCAAGTTTATGAATTAAATTGATTTGCAGGAAGAAGTGGAGGCCTAGGTAAGTCTTATACCTCATGATTGTGATTAGGCAACCCTTAGGGTGTATTTGCTTCCTAATCGAGTCTTAGGGAGTAGAACTCGCTGAGCTGTCGTCTCACCCCATTGTGGGATAACATTTCAGGTTTATAGATGACAGCCCCTCCAAATCCTCCCGAGTACTTTAGGCAACCCAAGAAATTTACCGAGATAGGGTACCATAGCCCGATACACCACCACCCCAAGGGCCTCGAGTACATGCTGATCAAATCCACAGTCTGGGTGGATGTGGGTGGACCCCACAAGGTGCCCCATGAATACCGGTCATGGTATTGCCATTATTTTGATGGGCGAAGGGTGGGTCCAATACCGGAATTGGAGGTACCACTGTACGCATTGGAGGTTGCGTTCGGAAAGGGTACAACGGATCCTAAGGGTGGATCGGTGATAGATGCGAAGGACCCCAAGCTCAAAGGCGATTCTGACTCTCCGGTGTATTCAGCCGTGAGCTCTAGTTGGAGCGAGGAAGAAGGAGAGATCATCGAAGAGGAGGAGTACTTGGAGGAGGACCTAGAGGAGGATCCAGAGAAGGACCCAGGAGAGCCTTGAGACCCCCACCCCTGTCTTGTAAACCCTATGTTGCGAACCTATGATGTGAAGAACCAACTTTGTTAATAGTATTGTAATATATACTATATGGTTTGCATCGTATAAAAGTGTGGTTGTGGTTTTTCAGGTTTGAAAAATATGACCCTACTTTTCTATCCCATTATTTTATTGTTTCGGGATTATTTATATGCTTCTGCATGCGTATTAAAATGAATGGGTCGGCGATGTATCCTAGGACGTCGCTATTTAATCGACCAGTGAGGGATGAGCTCGCGCTTGAGGATCAGGGCATGACATCCTTCCTGCAAGTCAATATAATGCACATAGACAACCAACCAATCATTTCACAATCAAATCATCCAACCAGATCGAATCATCGATCGACCGACTTAGTCGATTACATGTCAACAAGATCATTCCCCGATTATTTTAAACAATACTATCTATAAAGTTCGATAATAGATAGTAGCTTACCTCAAGGCTAATAAATAGTATACTGCTCTCTCCCTCAAGCTGACATATCAAACCATTGGGCTAATATAGTATACTAACGATGCTCACCGAAGCTGTGCGAATTTGAATTGCTCACCGAAGCTGTGCGAATCTTAGTTGCTCACCGAAGTTGTGCGAATCTTAGGGTATAATATCACTCTAAGCTAAGGTATCAAGCCCGCAGGTTGATACAATATACCATGCTAATCAACCAATTATTTCTCAACTTTTATCGTACTCGATAAAAATACACGTGTGTGGGTACACGGTCAACTTTAGTTAAAATACAATATTTTCTCATTGAAAGTCCCACTAATTTCAACAGTCCATAAATCCATTTTTGGCGCTATAAACCGACGCCCGATAATTTTCTAATTAATTATTGCAATTAAATAAATTTAGGAATAAATTCCTAAAATCACCAATCACTCACAATCAGTACAAAATATCAATCAATTAATTAAACATATCACATTATTGCAATCAGCATAAAATTCCGGTCACCAGCTATCTCGGTCTAATTCTCGGAAAATAAATAAATATTTAAATAGTTACAGAAATTAATTAATAAATGCCAATAAATAGAACTTAGGCCCATAAAGCCTAATTAAAAGTTGAGACGGGCCTGGAAAATTTCCGAACCACTCTAAATAAATACTAGAGCTTGTCTAGGCCCTAATTGCACTAAACTAACCACCTAACATGCATCGATAATTAACTAATCCACTAATCTATTCTAACTAACCATATACTCCTAGCTTAGTCTAAATTAATCAACCCTTAAACGTTATTAACTTACTAAGCGATAATTAGTTATTTAAACTCACTTGATTAATGATTCGCTCGGATCAAAACGATGGGGACGTGGTGAGGGGCGACAAACTCCAAAGAGGGCGAGTCTTTTGGGGTTGGGAACGGCCAGGAAACGGCCCAAAACCGTGGCTGGAAACCCATTGGTTTCGGCCTCGTCCTGGCTGAAGAGGGCTTGCTCCAGTGGATGAACGGTGAGACAAGAGCAACGGAGGTTGCAGGGTGCTTGGCAAGACTGGTCGCGGGTCCAGGCAGCTATGGTGGTGCTTTACGGCGGCGGAGGAGGCCTAGACGTTGGCCTTGGCTGGTTGAAGGACCTCCTGGACGTGTGAACGAGCAGGAATGAAGCAGCGGGGACTCTGATTTGTGCAGAGGACTCGCGGGGGCGTGCGGGCGAACGGGCGGCTGCGATGGGTGGTCCGGCGGCCTGGCGGGGTTGGCGACGGTCTCGACTTGTGCTTATGGATTTCTGAGCTTCAAACAGCAATGGGGAGGGGGAGATGGATGCCATTTGACGGTAGAGGAGAAGGAGGGGGCAAGGGGGGCCTACTTGGTCTTCTCTTATCTTCATGTCCCTTTGACTTGGCCCCACACCAACCCAGTTGGTTCCTCTATCATTTGCAGCCACTAAAGCCCTTCTAGAAGTCCTTGAGTTGGTCCAAAATGTTGGGTCCATGGGGCATACGAATTTTTGATTGATTTTACTTCAATTGGGCACTAATTCCTCCTTGAAGCTACACTAATTGGCTCTCAAAAATTCAACCAAGATAACAACAATCAAATTGATATTTTTCCGCACCAATCGATCTTACTTGCTTCCCAATTGCACGATAAAAAATAGTCCTCGGAATTTTCTGGACAAAAATGACCCTACCTCGACTTTTTTTCCCAAAAAGTCTCGATTTGCAGAAAATTCTTCGGAGATTGAGTTGACGTTCCTAAAATGACTCGTGACATAACAGAACTTTCAATTTCTGATATTGGATTTAAATTCACGATTAATTTCAATCTGGCGTGATTTTCGCGTGACCTAGGCTACCGGGTAGCTTTCAGAAATTTTAGTGCGAATGACCCATGGTTGATTTTCTTCGAGCCACAATGAACCTATTCGACACATTGGCCACCCTCGGTTGTCGTGAAAATCTTGAAAATTCAAATACGGACACAGGGTACCAAAACAATAGAAAAATCAATCTTGTGCCGATCGACGAGAATTTTGTAATTTAGTGGGATCACCCACGTTTAGCCACACATTTCTATTGAACCGATCTATCTCTGATTTCTAATCGACTTATATCTATGCCGTAATAACATCTACAGATGAACATGGTCGAGTAGCCGATTCCTGGTTGAATCCTCAAGTCTATTGCGTTAAATTTCCCTAATGACTTCCTCAGATAGTCTAGTTATCTCACGAGTGATCAACTTTGAGAATAGCACTATAGGCGTGTCGATGAAAGGCTCAATTAATTTAATTGAAAGTAGAACCGAAAAATTCAAGATGTCACATCTGGGGTGTAAACATTGTCATCACCAAACAATGACCGAACTGAAGTAATAAATGGCAAATGATGTTAAGGTACGAAATTGTAAGATGATAATTAAAGGCATGAAGAAAAACAAGGAAAGAGTGGCTTCATGATTCGTACTGGGTTTCGACTGTTGATGATAATACTTTCAGCTTGATCAAGGCCATGTATCTGCCTTCAGAGAGAGCAATCTTCACATTGGCATATTAAGCGATGATCAAAGTTTGATACAGATCCATGGAGATTCATCATCTTGACATTAGTGCCCTGGCTTTGAGAAAATGCATAACACGTCTATGGTACCTTCTTTGCCTACTTCTATGACCTAATAACGAATTAATAAAATGCAATCAAGATCACATGTGTGAGCAGTTTCCAGAATCCATCAGATTGTGAATTTCTCTACTTCATAGAAGTTGGAGAGAAGTATTACTTTATATAAACAAACACAGATTGATACCACGTCAAGAATGAAGAATCTCATACTATTTGATTGAAGACATCAAATATCCTTTTGGAGGCAATCTGATCTTTTTTATTCATATCATGATCACGAGCTAGATAAAATTGAAGCATTACAATTACTTTGCTCAAACAACTTTCTCCAGTTGCTGGGATTAAGACAAGAAAATTATAACATATCAAAGAAAAGCCCCATCTAAACTGAAAATACCAATGAAAGCAGGTAATCTCCATAGAAAACGGCACTATACCTGCTATATTTTTTGTTTAGTAGGAGACATTAGTGATCTCCAAAATCAGATCTTCTTCTTTCTCTCCTCTCCATTTTCTTTCTACATGAGCTCCCACATTAAGAGGGAGCCGGGCATCTTTTTTTTCTCCCCTTAAGCCGACGTCCACTTCCCTTGTTTACTTGACTTTTCAACCTTCTCTTTTGTTTTTTGTTTTTTTTTTACAGGCCCCATAATTTTTTTTTTTTTTTTTACTTGGTCAAATCCTAAGTATTACAGCAACTTCATCACAATAAGTCAATTATAAACATACCGCACCAAACTACTAGGGATAAAAATTAACACCAAATCAGTAACTCATCTACCAACCGGTGTGCTTCAACTTTTAAACTTGTGGATGAACACCCCAAACAACTTTTTATGTATTAATGTAAAAATAGAGTATGCTCAACAAAAGCGGATTTGAACAAAGACACATAATTATCTGTAACAATCAAATCAGACAAAACGAATGTCACTATTTTATAGTGGCAACATCTAAAGCCTCCAAACTAAGCTCTGAAGATTGATTTTCTTCCTTACCATTCCACAATCAAGCTTCCCAAACAGCACAGATGTAGCTTTTGCAGGTGAATCGGGGAGAGACTCCATGACAGAACAATGCAGCACCGGCGATCAAGGGCACAGCTCAATCATGGACCAACCTTCTTGCCCTACATGAGAAAAGAAAAACGTTGAAAAGCTGAGGAACAGACAATAAGTTGAACAAAGCAGTCTCCACCCTGCATCAAACATAACCCATCCTCGCTGGAGATGCAATCTTCAAATTCATAGTTGAACTGGCCAATGACCAGATATTTCTCAAGCACGACTCAACATCATTCTTCGGCACCTTTTTGTGAACTAAAATCTTCAAGCAACTTAAAAGAAAAGCTACTTACTCTCAGATTTAGTCAACTCTGTACTTTGAATTTCGCATCAGTGTAGGCAACAGTCAACTAGCATAGAGTTTGTAACCTTCAAAAAACAAGACCATCAGATTATAGAGGATCCATACGGAGGATGACAGCATGTAAACCAACCATGGAAATAGAAACAAATTTAATGGTGTTTCTATTTCAACATTAGAAATCAAAAGGTACTTCCTGACCTTGTCAGCAAGACAAGAATTATTTTGCTATAATTGGCCATAAAATGCAAAGTTTTATGTTTTCTGAAGGTTTGAAGCACTGAGTATTGAGCAAAAGATACATTGCAAATGCTACAAACAATAGTATAGATGAAAGTTAATAGCAAGAGTTCTTCCAAACACACCACAATGTCAGAGCCTGAAACCAACAGAGTTCTATTATCGCAGCTCGAGTTTTTGCGTTTTCCCAGAGTCAGAAGGAGATAAGGAGCAATTCCATTCAACTAGAAAGCTAGCAAAGAAAAAGTAAGGACAAAATGAACAAGCCATATCACCATCACAACAATTTGGACACTAGCATCCATTTCCGTGTGAAATTGGTAGCCTTCAACACCATTTCACTACGTTATTAGCTAACCGGGATGAGTGAGGACATCAGGAATTTCCACATACTCATGGAGACAATGCTACTTTGGATCATAGGTACAAAAAAAAGGTTCATAGGAGATTGTTCATCTTTCCACTTCTCATCGCCCCTCAAGGTGCATCAAGATCCAAGAACAGGAAAGAAATGGCTATGAAAGTAGAACCTCATCGATCAAGGTAATCTTCCTGTTCAACCTGAAGTTAGTTCACATTAGTTCCGACCAATCTGCAGTCAATTTCCACTCTACCTAGACAGGGTGATAAGATCAACCTAAACCTGTAATAGGCTCATAAGTCCTGATAATCCTGCTACACATGCTCTGTGACTGCTTAGATAATACAAGGAAAATTCACCACCATTGACACGAAACCTAATCAAAAGCTGCTAGAGTTATCTCGTTACACCATAGCAAACTAGTAGAATGCAGATTTCTGCACCTAACAAGAATCACAAGCTGATAAATATAACAGGACAACTAACATGCTTCGCTGAACATGCTTAAAAGCTCAAATTAGTTTCATTTCATTTCCTTTGTGTGCAGACATCGAACATCCAAAATCAGACCAACAATAGCGACTCAAAACTTTGAATCACCAAAATGCGCATGTGCCAATCACGCCAAGAATCAACCAATGAATAAACCGATCAATCGGCGACAATAATGGATTAATGTTAAAAGGGGTCCAATCACCTAGACTCTTTGAAGATACGGCAACTGGAAGCAATGAAGACCCAACATGAAGATCTTTAACCATCATCGTCCACCGGAAGAAGATAGAAACAGATCACCAGATGATGCTGGACCCCTCAATCTCTTCCCCTTCTCTCTCTACTCGATTTCCACCCACCTCCTCTTCTTACCCCAATGCCCACAATTGCACCACGTCCTCCACAACCTCGTTGGCTTCCTCATGAAGATCTGACCATAGCCCGCAAACCTCAGTCAGCTTCTTGCTGTTTCTTTCCTCATAAATCATGGCCCGTCGTGTGGTAAAAAGTCCGGTAATTTCTTGAGTGACTCGCACCCATCCGCATTAAAGAACTCCAGGAATTTACTAGGGCAGCGAATTTCAACTAAGCTTTTGCACTCCCAAACAATCAACTTTATTAGATGCTCCGACTTTGAAAGGTCCAGTACTTGAATGTGCTTGTGCCCAGAGATATGCAACCCTTCCAGGGATTTCAAAGCTTCCAGTCCATCCAATTTCTTCATCTCATTGCAATCCTCGAGCAATAATTCCGACAAAAATTCCAAATCGGAAAGATTTGGCAACCGTTCCAATTTGGGACATCCCCAAACGTCAAGCGTCCGTATGCCGGATGGAAGCTCTGGGATGCTTTGAAGAGACATGCAATGCCAAAGGTTGAGCTCCTTTAGATGCTTCAGGTGAGAGAGCGGTGGCAGCTCATTACTCTGACAGGTGAGCCCCAGGAATGATAAGCTAAAAGGAGGTTTTGGGAGTGACTGAAGCTCACAACAATCATATAAATCGAGGCACTCGAGAGAAGAAAGCTGATCTAAGTTTTCCGACAAGCCAGAGATTTTTGTATGACGTAAACAAAGGGTCTTTAGAGAAGACAATCCACCTTTATCAAAATGAATTTGTCCTTCTAGGTGAAGGCATCTGTTGGCATCGAGCTCTTCGAGGCTTCGCAATTTTCCAATAGAGCTCGGTAACCATTTTATGCGGCTATAAGAAATCCTCAGAATTTTCAATTTGTTCAATTCCCCAATGGATTCGGGTAATGCCTCAATATTTGAACCTAATAAGTTTAGTTCTACCAACTCTCCCAACTGACCAATTGAAGAAGGGATCTGTTCTAATGACATTTATTAGGTGACGCGCACGAAGCGTCTTCAGCTTTTTCAAAGATCCTATACATGGAGGGATTTCCTTCATCGGAGTGTTGTCTACAAAAAGTTCCTCCAAATCTTCTAGTTCACCTAGTTGTTCGGGTAACTTCTCGAGACTTTGACAATTGTCCAAGTTCAAGGAAATGAGGCGCTTGACATCTCCGATGGAAGGGTCGATTTTCTTTATATTAAGACAATCTTCCAAGATTAGCATCTCTAAATTTTTTAACGTGGACAGACTAGGGGTGCTTCGTAAATTTAAGCAACCTGAAAGATTGAGAACTTTCAACCTCTCCATCTACAAGAAAGAAACATATTCCAAGATTAGCAATTAGATATAGAATGATTTATCATCAATTGTAACAAAAGAAAACGCCTTTTTCATCTTTACCTTAATTGAACTCCATCCTCTCCAATTTTCACTAATATGGTTTCTACTATTGTAATCACCTGATAAATCAAGTACGACTATTTTCTCCAAATGAACGTTGGTTGCCTTGAAAGAGATAGGACATCTCTCCCACTTTAGCCATCTTAATTCAGCAAGTGATCCTTCGAAATCTCCATCAAATTCCACATCCTTCACGTAAAGGAACTTCAAGCTAGGCATTTTTTTGAAGATCTCTCGCTTCATGAACTCTCTAGAGCCCCCTTCGTCTAGACATAGTGCCTCAATATTTTCATTTTCCTCCTACAAAAAAAATGAAATAAAATCGAGGATTGTAAATACCATCCAACCTCCTTTTGTTAGTATACTCTGCATGTTATTGTGGCCGATGCATTTTGTCTACACTTATAGGGAAAAAGAATTATATCTGATCTTCTACAATTAAATGGTCATGTAATACGTTGATCTTCACTTGTTTGCCCCAATTTTTGATGTTTTATGTGAAATTCCTATATGAAATTAGTCTAGTTTGTTTTTTTTAGATTTTGAAATTAAATTTTGTAACACACATAGTATTGATGACTAACTAAATATGGTATCCCTTTGACATATGTGAGAACTTTTACACATTTGAAAAACAAAAAGTACCTAATTAGACTTCTGCATTCATAAAGGATGACAACTCATTCCCATCCCGTTCATAAAATACTTTTGGTTTTGGGATATGGCTAGAAGGAAACAAGAATTTAGTCTATTGAACTTGAGTTTTCATTTTTGGATATTCAAGCTCAAAGCTTAGCAACTAATCCTTAGACTTAGAAGAAATTGTCTAATCAATCATAAACTTACTAATTTTATTGATTTAGTTTTAGATCTTTACGTGAAATTCCAATATAATCTTTCTGGTCAATTCTTGCAGGAAATCATTAACATGGCGATGTGCCAATAGGATGGTTGAAAATAATTGGACCACCATGTTGGTGATTTCTTGTGAAAATTGATCTGGGAGACTATATTAAAATTTTGCGCAAAAGTTTAATACTAAATTGACAAAATTAGTAAGTTCATGATTGAATTGATATCTGTACGATAAGTTTAGGACTGATCGGATAATTTTCCTCTAAGATGAGCACACTATTCAATTAGTCATAATTGAATTTGCCCCAATCAGTCATGAAATTCGACTTGATTTTAAGAATCTGTTCATGCATTTTTGCATTCACCCAATCATGTAAAAATATATAAATTAGTAAATAAAGGTTAGTGATTATTATCATTTTCCTCTTTTTTCATTCTAGCGTTTATTTTTTGCTCCTCCAGTTATCTTATTTGATTAGTTAATTATTTGATTTTTCTTCCCTAATACCTAACAATAGATTTTTGTCTCTTCTCTTTGTTAGTGTGTGTGCGCGTGAAGGCACAATTAATCCTGCTTTACAGAATGGAGGTGGATATCCTATTATACTAAGGGCAGATACGAGGAGATTACAATTTCTTTCACCTTTCAATATTCCGTTACATACTCTCTACAATAATTTGATTTCTTAATTTCGATCTTTGCTTTTTCAATTTTTGGTTGAAAATTACTTTGTATGAATACCTACAAAATCATATATCAATTGTTATTTAGTTTCTTCTATCGTAATTAATTGTTATCTAATTTTGCAACATAGTGAATTATGTGCTGAAAATACCAATGCATAGCACCAGTATGTATACTAGGACATATTATGAAAACTAGGTAGAATAGCCTTATGTTGTCACGTCACGTATCAAAATCCCGTGAGTTCTACGAACGCGATTGATCCATGATGCACGTCTAGAGCTTAATTAAAATTTAAAAAAAATGTGAATTATGCCACTTCCTCTATAATTAATGTACCTTGAACAATCTTCCAACAATCTTTTACATGTAATTTGTTAATTTGACTACAAGTTGGTACTTGGTATAGGCGACCATAAGAGAAAAGCCAAAATCGCAATAGAGAATTTGAACTTATTTTCTCTAAAATTTATCAGTCCTTTAAGTGAAAAGAAAAATAAGAGTTTTCTATTTATTGTTGATTAAGAGGCATCCAAATTATGTAATGTTGTTTCAAGTTATCAACCAACCCAACCATGTTAATAACATAATTATGCATTTCTAGATTACTCAAAAAATTTGATATATTTAGAGGCGCTTCTTCAATTATGTTTTTAACAGTCACTAAGTAATGCAATTTAAACTAAATCTTTAATTTTCTTTTATTAAGCGCATGTACTTCTGCATTTACATTATCATATTGGATTTACATCGCGAACATGCATAATAAATCCTACAAAACAATTGTATAGATTCGTCATACATATAAACCACTGAATAACATCTTATTGCTTGAAATTGAACAAAATCTTAAGTTGATAGCCAATAGTTGAGGTGCAAATAATTGAACTGAAATCTTTCTTTTTGTTCATAAAAAGTAGAACCTACACACAATCAAATTGCACGTATTCGCAGTTGGAAATTGAATATAAAATAATGTATTCGATTCTTGGCGAAGGAGATTATCACATATATCATACTGAAGTAAATTTTCAAGAGTGAAAAAGGTGTATAACATGTGATCCATGTATTTATCCTCACACCGACGTACTTCAAAAACTATATTGCTGATATATTTTGGGAAGCTAAAATGAAAGACAACAAAGTAATGATCGGCAATAAAGTTTTTGTTGTTTGGTTGAATAACATAAATCAATCGGCATACAGTTATAAAGACTCTCATGCGTTTTAGAGTGTGATGAACCGAATTTGTAAGTGGCATAAGGTAAATTTTCAAACCCGTGCGATGCTTGTTTTCAACAAGTAATATAGTAAGAAGCAGTAACAAATCTGCTAAAAAAATGTTAAAAACAACAAAAGAGCAAAACCCCCTTCTGAGCCTCATAATCACGAGTGCAAACTTTTCATGGACTAAAGGCCAAAATTGGATGTAGCTTTTACCAAGAAAATGCTAACAACATGTTGATGATGTTCCAAGACATAGAGAAAAAGAACAACAATAATTTGAGGGACTGCCACTAGAGAACATGGGGAGACGCAAAAAGTACACATGATTGTTACCTTGTGTCCTAGTATTGTCGTGGTTTCCACGTCCCATGGTCTACTCCAATGCCAAGGCTTCACATCTTCTGGACGAGCGATAGCTCTACCTAAATCTCTTAATTGATCATGCATTCTCAATCGATTCTCTTCATCAATTTTTATTAATGAACGGTTAATCAGTACTCGCAATCCAGTTATTGGGAAAAATTTGAGATCCTCCCACAAGTAAGTAGCAATTCTTTTGTCAGTTCCAATGAAAAAACATGCAATGTCTAGAAATATATGTTTCTCCTTATCTGTTAATGTATCGTAACTTATCTTCAATTTTCCTTGTACAATCTCATCAGGTGCATTCCTCAATTTCTCGAGCGTCTCTCTCCACACCATTTGATCTTTTACTCCGTTGAGAAGTGAACCTATAACCATTAGGGCTAAGGGAAGCCCTCCTGTGGTGGCAACAATATCACTAGAAAGAGTTGCGAGATTTGAGGGAAGTTGTTCCTCTTCAAATGCATATCTACTAAATAGAAGGAAAGATTCTTTGCAGTTCATTTCTTTGAGTTCATACATTTTATAATCAAACTTCAAGAGGGTCTTATCTCGACATGTAATAATGATCCTACTTCCTGACTTGAAATTGCAATCTCCAATCAAATTATCAAGGTGGTCTCGACGATCTACATCATCAAGAAGAATAAGTACCTTCTTTTCACAACTTGATCGGATCATTGTAATCCCTGTCTTGGAATCCCGCACTCTACTTTTAGGATTTTTTGTTATATCTCGATATCATTAGAGATTGGACATACTCCATGCCCTTGCTTTTAATTGTTTCTCTAATATCTTGGAGAAAGCTGCGGCATTTAAATTCGTTAAAAAGCTTATTATAAATTATCGTAGCCAGAGTTGTCTTACCGATGCCACCCATCCCCCAAATCCCAATAATTCGAGTGTCTGGGCAAGCAATATTCACCAACTTCATGACCTCGGCCACACGATTCTCAATTCCAACCAGATTCATGGGAAGATGTGGTTGAAAATCATGTTGCTGCTTGCGCACTATTATTTCTACGAGTTTATTTACTAATTCCTCTTCACACCTGTCAAACAACAAAATACATGAGAACTTATTAATGGCTCCACAAAACAAGGATTAAGGATGATAAATAGAAAAATTCTTTCGACAAGGATCTGTTAAAAGAAGGTAAATGAAGTACCCATTAGCAAATTTCTCTGATTCGAATACTCTAAGATCAAGTGCTTTTTTTAGAGCCGTCGGCCCTTGTTGCTTGACCTCCTCATCAAAACGATGCTCATGGATTCGAAAGGCCTCTCCAAAGCTGCCCCCTAAGTGGCGCACATCCTTGGGTTTCACCTTGTAAAGCACAGGCAAGACTATTTGTCCTCTACTTTCCTTGCACTCCATAATATGAATGAGCTCGCGGAGGCACCATTCGCTAGTAGCATAATTTTCAGAGATGATTGGGATTGAAACCTTAGAACACTCAATTGCACTGATAAGATTTGCAGCAATTTCCTCGCCGAAGGGGAGGTTCTCATCATCTCTGAACACGAAGTTTGGATGGAACTTCAGGCCCACATCTTTGAGTCTATGGTAGAGGTGATCAACGAAGCTTTTGCGAGTATCAGGGCCTCTAAAACTCAGGAATATGTGGTAATTGTTTCCAATCACAGAGGTGGATGAAGCAGATGGCCAAGAATTCGTGCCAGACTCCGACGGCACATTGATCTTCTCCAATGAGTCCGAAGAGGGAAGAAGAAAATTCTCTTCGCTCTCCCCCTCCCCCGACTGTAATTCAAACAATTCTTCAAGGAGGTCGGGTCTTGGTTGCTTCGACATGGTCGGAGTCGAAGTTTCGGTGAATTCAGCTCGCTTGCGTTGTCTGGTCGAGGGAAGAAGAAGAGTCTCTTCGCTCTCGCCCTCCTCCGACTGTAATTTAAACAATTCGTCAAGGAGGTCAGGTCTTGGTCGCTTTGACATGGTCGGAGCCGAAGCTTCAGTGAATTCAGCTCGTTGGCGTTGTCGGGTCATTGGAAGAAGAAGAGTCTCTTCGCTCTCGCCCTGCTCCAACTGTAATTCAAACAATTCTTCAAGGAGGTCGGGTCTTGGTCGCTTCAAAATGGTCGGAGTCGAAGTGTCGGTGAATTCAGCTCCCTTGCGTTGTCGGGTCGAGGGAAGAAGAGTCTCTTCGCTCCCGCACTCCGACTGTAATTCGAACAATTCTTCGAGGAGGTCGGGTCTTGGTCGCTTCGACATGGTCGGAGTCGAAGCTTCGGTGAATTCAGCTTGCTTGAGCTGTCGCATCAAGGGACGATCTTCCGTTTCAGTTGACGATCTCTCTCTCTATCTCTCTCTCTTTCTCTCTCTCTCTCTCTCTCTGAGACTCGACTGTTATGGATAGTTTTGAGCTGGAAAATGATTACTCAACTATCTCTGCGCCACCCTTACAGCGTGGCTGGCGAAGAGGAAGAAGGGAAAGCAGGATGCAAGGCATAATTACTCCTCGATTATTTTGCACAATTTAATCCGTCACAGTACGTCGGTCGTTTCATATAATTTCATATGTTCACACTGGGAATCTGGAGATGCCTCCAAACTGACTAAAAAACAACTGCTCACTTGTTGCCTTCTTGTGGTCGAAACTCCTCATCCTCGACGCAAGCTTCTCGGCCATATCGGATGGATGACATTCCATTCGCTGCCCCAAGCGCGCCTTTCCTTACCACTTCTTGGAGACCTCCTCTTACGCGTGCTTAGTCATGGCATTCTAGGCATTATCTGGTGGCAGTTCTATCTCAACGCTGAAAAGAATTAAGACGAGCTGATTTTCTTGTCATTTTTTACCACAGCATTAATACCGTATCAAAAAGAAAATAAAAGAACTTAATGGCTATATTGGCGCTACAATCATCTTAACATTAAAGTGGCCTATAGACCCACGCTATGCACGGCAAAAGTCTTGTGAAATAGATTACTGGAAATAACCATTAGAGAAGTATGTTGATCATCATGAAGATAAGAGCTTTAGTAATTGCCTAGAAAAAAATTATTTCAATTAAAGTGGCAAATAAAAGTAAATTTTTTTGAAAGAAAGTTAAGATAGATATCATTTATGGAGAGTGCCACATGTGACCCGCTCATTGATATTGCTTTGGAGTATTGCTTTTATATTCATCTAATAAGACATTCATTGTACCTAATTTAGAATCGATACATGAAACATATTTGATTTTATAAGCTTAACCTAAGCTGTAAGAAGTTATGCTTTTTTTTTTTTTTTTTTATGCTCAAACACATCAACAAATTCCTTTTATTAACTCATGAACTTTAAGAAAGAATATAAATTATAAATTTAATTACGGAGCATTCATATTGTGACTTCTTTTCTTTTAACTTTTGTTATCATGTTCTTAGTGCTATTAGTTTTGCAATTTTTAAATTAGACAACTTATTACGAGGATAACAGTTTAATTATTAGACAACTTATTCACGCCCCGATCCTTGAGCACGCGCCCATCCCTCACCCGGTCGATTTATAGCGATGTCCCATAACGCATCGCCGACCCTTTCATTTTAATATGTGCATGCGGAAGCATATAGAAAAATCCCTAGACAATAAAACAATGGGATAGGAATGTAGGACTAAAAACTTGAAACCGGAAACAACCGCACACTTATATACATTGCAAACCATTATGCAAATATATACAAGATCAATTAACAAGTCTGATTCTACTCAAGCCAATTCAACAACGAAATCTAAAAACAAGGGTGGGGTTTCAGTCCTCCGCTGAGTCCTCATCTGGATTCTCCTCCTGCTCGACGAACTCTCCTCCTTCCACATTCCCACTAGAGCCTACCACAGAATACTCCGGTGATCTTGGGCCTTCAAGATCGGGAACCACTGGGTCAATTACCGATCCATCTCTCGGTTCTGCAATGCCCTCTCTATACACTACTTCCAAAGCATAAACAGGCACCTCGAATTCCGGTACCGGGCCCACCCTTTGCCCATCGCTATAGTAGCAATACCATGCCCGGTATTGATGAGGCACCTTTTGGAATTTACCCACATCAACCCAGATAATGGATTTCACTATTACATACTCTAATCCTTTGGCGTGTCCTAGCATCGGCACGTGGAACTTCTGTTCGGTGATTTCCTTCGGTAAACCAAAACACATGGGAGGAGGTAGAAGTGCTGCCATCTACGGGCCTAAAATGTTGTCCCACAATGGGGTGAGATTACGTCTCAGCAAGTTCTACCCCACTAAGACCCGATTAGGAAATCAATACACTATGGGCTGCCTATGCACGCACGGGTCAAAGGACTTACCTTAGCCTTAGATTCCACCTGCAAATCAGCACAGTTCAAATAGACACCCAATCAACCACAACAGATCAAAACATCGATCAATCGACCTAGTCGATTACATGTCAATTAGACCATTCCCCGGTTATCTCAATCAATACTATCTATGAGTCCAACCATAATTCAAGACTGCTCACTTGAGCCGATATATAGATATTATATTTAGTCACCGAGCCACATGCATTCTCTAAAGCGACATACTTAGTCACCGAGCCACATGCATTCTCTAAGGCGACATGTCTAATCACCAAGCCCCGTGCATTCTCTAAGGCGACGTACTTAATCACCAAGCCACGTGCATTCTCTAAGGTGATGTACTAATCACCGAGCCACGTGCCATTTCAAAGGTGATGTATCTAATCAATGAGTCACGTGCTTTCTCCAGGATGACACATCTGGTCTCCAAGCCACGTAATATATTATTCTTTCTCACCTTTTATCATACCAGATAAAATATCGTGTGTGGCACACGGTCACCTGGGCCAAAATATAATGATTTCACTTTAATTTCTCACACTTCTTTCAACAGGTCTAAAAATAATTTTTTTGACGTTGTAGACCGACGCCCGGTAATTTTCCACTCAATTATCAAAATTTCTCAATTTAGGAATAAAATCCTAAAATCATAATTAAATCGATTCAACACAATTTAGTGATCAAATAAATAAACATAGTGCACCATGATAATCAGCATAAAATTCCGGTCGTCGACTATCTCAGCCTAATTTTCGAAAAATAATTAATTAATTAAATAATTATGGAAAATATTAAATAAATGCAATAAATCCAATTTAGGCCCGTAATGCCTAATTGGAAGCCGAGACGGACCCGGAAAATTTCTGAGACCCGTTCAATAAATAATAACACAAGTCTACTTGTTAATATCACTAACCATTTACCTAACATGTATTGCTAAGGCACTAATTTAATTACTCTACTATAATCTATCCACCTAATTGCACTTAATTAAATCTAATCAACCCCTAAGTATCATTAGTCTACTAAGCAAGGATTAGTGAGTTAAACTCACTTGTTAACGAGTCGGTCGGTTCCAAACGTCGGGAACATCGCGGGGGTCGATTCTTCTCAAAGCGGGCCTGGTTTGAGGCCCGAAACCACCTCAAATCGGGTCCGGAATAGTGCTGGAAACCCATTGTTTTCCCCTTCTGATTTTGAGCTGCAAACAAGAGAAAACAAAGCTGGTTTGGTGGAGTATGACCGGTGGAGGCAGGCGGGTAGTTCGGTGAGGCAAGCAGCGGTCGAATAGGGCCTACGGTGGCTAGAGCTGGTCGGAAAAGCTCCTAGGATGCACGAACAGCAGCGGACAAGGTTGTTGGACGGCGTGGGGGAGGCGGAGTCGAGTGGTGAGGTGGCGAGGCGTTCCGGTGGTGGTGGCTGTGTGTGATGGCTTCAGGCGGTCCGACGGCGTGTTGGTTGCTCCGGTGGTCTTCTCCAGCTACTGTGGGCGTCGAACAAGCTAAGAGGAGGGAGCTTGAGGAGTGGACGACAAGGGGGGAAGAGAGAGAAAGGAGTGAGGGGCAAGTTTGGCTTTGGTGGGGTCTCATTGGCCAAATTTTCCACAATTTTGTCCCCCATTGATCATTCTTGGCCAAGTGTTGTTCCTTGGCTGCCCATGAGCCACCAATGCTCTCTTCCACAACTCATGAAATGGTCCAAAGACTCTAGGGAATGGAGGGTACACGAATTTGACACAAATCTCTCTTAATTGGACACCGATTCTTGCTCGATTCAATCTCATTTGGCCTTAATAAATTCCGTTATCGAGTTAATACTCAAATTAGTATTTTTCCTCACCAAGTGATCCATCTTGCATCCCTATCACGCGGTCAAAAACGGTCCCGCCCTTTTCTGAACAAAAAGGCCCTAGGACGACTTTTTCCCAAAAATTCTCGGGTTGCAGAAAAATCTTCTGAGACTGAGTCGACACTCCTAGAATTTATTGTGACATGACAGTATCTTCAATTTCTGAAATCGGACTTGAATTCGCGGTTAATTTCTATTCGGCGCGTTTTTAGCGTGACTTAGTCTACCGAGTAACTTTCAGAAATTGTTAGTGCAAATGACCCGTGGTCGATTTTCTTCAAACTACAATGAACCCACTCGACTCATTGGTGACTCTCGGTTGTTGTGAAAATCTCGAGAATTCAAATACGGACGCAGGGTACCAAAACAATAGGAAAATCAGTCTAGTGCCGGTCGATGGGAATTTTCCAATTTAGTGGTATCACCCACGATTGGCCACACATCTCAGTTGAATCAACCTATCTCTAATTTCAAATCGATTTTATACTGTGCCGTTATGGCCTCTAAAGATGAGCACGATCGAGAAGCCGATTCCTAGTCGAATTCTCAAGTCTATTGCATTAAAATTCCTTAATGTTATCTCGAGAGTGATCAGCTTTGAGAACAGCCCTATAGGCGTGTCAATGAAATGCCGGATTTATTCAGTAGAAAACAGGATCGAAAATCTAGAATGTCACAGTTGCCAGTCTAAAAGAAAAATGAAAAAGCCTAAAGCACCGACACAATCAATACGCTCCCAGGAGTATCCACGTGAGGTATTTGTCCTCTAATTGAGCCACGCAGCGGGGGCATAATTAGATGAGAAATCAACGTCCATAGGCTACTATATAGCAAATAGGAAGTCACCCAGTAGGGAACTATTTGGGGGACATACAATAAATTTTTTTACAAGAAAATGGAGGATGAGCAGCTCTTGACGTGTACATGAAACCAAGGTTCATATAGTTTAGGATTTTGTCTTTCAAAATCTGTGGGCTTCAATCTCTGTGGCTGAACGTTTGAATCACTCTTCCTCTCTCTCTCGTGCGTAGTTTGATTCATTCTCACCCTTTTTATCATCCTAGAAATTTATTAGGAGTCACTTCTTATCCAATCTCTTTAGCCCGAATGATGAGTTGAAAATTTTTAACTTTCACGTATATATTCCAAAATCGCTCTCTCTATTCGATATATAGTTCGATTCATTCCTGCCCCATTCGTTATCTTATAAGCTTGTCAAGAGCCACTTCTTGTGTAGATCCTCTGATTCCATTGATCACTCGTCTTTGTCGAATCGGATCATTACATTATTTTATTTAATTAATGATGGTTTACTCACAATGATGAGATGTTATTTTGTTGCATTGTGCCACATTTCGAGTCATTTCTTGCATCACATAGTTACAAATTTATCTTCGTGACTCCTTGTTGGTCTCTTTGGCATTGTAGAAATCATATTTACAAAATGAATAGTACATCTCCTTCCGGATGCCCTCTTTTCCATCCCCCCTTTCTTCTCTCCTTCTTTTTTCTTTAATTTACTTTCATTATTTTTCCTTTTCTTTCCTACTGAAAGAACCTACTACTCCTTTCGGGCGTGGCTAGAGAGAGAGAGAGAGAGAGAGAGAGAGAGAGAGAGAGAGAGAGAGAGAGAGAGAGAGAGAGAGAGAGAGAGAGAGAGAGAGAGTACATTTTGTTGAAGAAATTAACGAGGTTGTGTTTGGGTGTGAAAGCACAAACGGCTAGAAGAAAATTTAAAAAAGAAAAAGAGAGAGAGAGAGAGGAAAATGAAAAGAAGAAGGGAAGAATATAAAGCACGTTTGATAGTCAAGGGATACAAGCAACAATATGGGATCGACTATACATAAGTTTTTTCTCTAGTTGCGAGACATGACATGATTAGGTTGGTGGTTGCATTGGCTGCACATAATTCTTGGCCTATTTTCCAGCTTGATGTCAAATCGGCATTCTTGCATGGCTACTTGGAGGAATAGGTATTTGTCAAGCAACCCCTTGGTTATGTCAAGATTGGAAATGAGCATAAAGTTTATAAATTGAAGAAAGCTCTTTATGGGCTAAAACAAGCCCCTCGGGCTTGGTATCGTCATATTGAAACTTATTTTCTTAAAGTTGGTTTTTCAAAATGTCCTTATGAATATACGCTTTTTAGAGAGAGAGAAAGAGAGAGAGAGAGAGAGAGAGTACATTTTCTTGAAGAAATTAATGAGGTTGTGTTTGGGTGTGAATGCACAAACGGCTAGAAGAAAATAAAAAAAATAAAAATAGAGAGGAAAATGAAAAGAAGAAGGGAAGGATATAAGATGAGATGTGATTGGATAGGACGCGTTTAACTTAAAGTCGGGAAGGGGATGTGTGATGGGGAGTTGATGGCCACACGTTACACCCTACGAGTCAAAAGTATTGTATCTCAATTAGATTTGAATGAAGAACAACCAGAACCCCTCATTCATGTTTTCTAAGCGATGCATTGCAACATGTAATTACACCCTACACTGCATTGGTCTAGTGGGTTTTTCTATCATAGTTTTTCGCAAATGGAAGAATCAATCTTTCTATCTCATGAATCGGGGACCTTTATCACTTTCCTCATCTGTGCGTACCACTCTTCTTTCAGCCCAATTCCAAAAAGGAAAAAAAAATTCCTAAATTTTAGATCTAGCCCCAAATCTATACCGCACTTTTTTTATCTCAAAAAAATCATAAACTTTAAGTTTAGTCTCAAATCTACCCTGAACTTTTCTTTTATCTCAAAAAAACCTCAAAATTTAAGTCTAATTCCAAATCTATTCCAAATTTTTTTGTCGAAAATAAAATCATCAATTTTTACTCTAGTCCTAAATTGCCCCCTTAACTCTCTATCCAAAAGTCGCGGTTAGTAGTTTCTAATTTTTTTCATCCTAGAACTGTTTATTTGAATATAATTTTCCATGCTGTCTTGTCAATGTGTATTTATTATCGATGTTGAAGTGTCACGCTAAGTTGGGATTGGACCACGAGGTAAATTTAAGAATAAATTAAAAATTAGTGATATTTTTGGTACAGTTGGAGAATAAAATCTCAAATTGGTACACCCATTGACTACCACATATCATATAACTCAATAATTTAACAATAAAATTTAACGGGAAACAATCGGAAATTAAATTTGTCACGGTATATCAGTTTAGAGTTTTTCATAGTCAAAAAATTAGTTTGGAGTAAATTTGTCATATAAAACAAAACAAAATTCGGGGTAAATTTAGAACTGAACTCAATGTTTTGGATTTTTTCTAAAACAAAATAAAATTTTAAGGCAGATTTGGGAGTGGATCTAAAATTTGGGTTTTTATAAGATAAAAAAAGTTCAGAATAGATTTTTGGGACAAATTGAGAGTGGACCTAAAATTTAGGATTTTTTTTTCTTAAATAAAAGAAAAGTTTGAGGCGGATTTAGGAATGGGCCTAAAATTTAAATTTTTTAAAATAAAAAAATTCGAGATAAACTTGAAACTAAACTTAAATTATGAAGTTTTTTTTTTTTTTTAATTTTGGAATTGACCCTCTTCTTTCTGAGTCAGCAAAGCCACGAACCTCTTCTTCTTAGGGTCAATGTGAAACATGCTGGCGTCCTCCAGCTGCTCAAAAGAAAAACAAGAAAAGCACCCACCTCAATCAGTACGGTCGCCGAATCGTCAGCCAGAAGATTTGTCCAAGGACCCTTTATTCTCTCCTATTCAAGTTCTGTGCAGCATGTGCAGAATTTGACAAGGGATACAGTAATTCTTGTCTTCAACGAAAAAAATCATCAGAACTCAACGTCTACTTGTGGAGGCTACTGTGTAGGAAATAGTGAAAGAAAATAGCAGGGACTATTAGGGAGACGTACATGAAGATGAGGAGCTATTGAAGTCATCCATGAAAGCTCAGGTTCTTTCAAAGTTTGCGGGCTTCAAATTGAGGTGAAAAAGAAAGAGTTGGCTCATCCGTGCGGGAAAGAAATAATAAAGAGTTCGCTTTCCTCCAACTGTTTTTGCGTGTCATGTGAGAAAAACAATTCTAATAGTAAGTGTAAGCTTTCATCAATCATAAATTAGGCGTGATAGTTGGGTGATATATATTTTATTTGTGTGTTATATTTATATCACATTTTTAAATAAGTATGCCCTAAATTGCTCATTATAATTTTTTCGTGCTGCCATCGTCATACTTCTGTGCCTAATAACGATGGATGATGAATGATATCTACTTTCAAAATGAATTTCACTCCAAGTTCACTTTAACATAATTTTTCCAATGAAACCATAAACGGCCTCATTTTTTTAATTAAAAGCTTGAAGACATGGCATAATTTTTGCGATGCACATAGCTCAAAGTTGAATACTCACGCTGGTCACCTGATTCGGAATAGTACCAAATCCACAAGGAAAGTTTGGGGGGGCATGAAATGACGTTTTCTTTGGCCAAAATAGAGACCATAAAAGGCATAATAGAGGATTTTACTTACAGAGCTTTATATCTTGGCAATGTCTTTCGGTGGCTTTACTTGTATCCGTACTTGATTTGCTCTTTTCCGAACACCTGATTCCTTCGGACTCAATGATTCACCTTTCCATGTCTTCTTGATTTTGAGGTTAATTAGCTATTTACGGTGTCCTGCGAAATCACTATCAGAATGGACAAAGAGAATTAGAGAAATTTATCATTGATGAAGTATTGAATTTTTCTACCGACTACTTATGACATATCCTAGATTAATCATCTTGACTTCCAGCTTTTTAGCAATCTATCATGATCTTTCCGATGCATATATCTACCAAAAATAAAGAACCAGACATTCAAGATTCAATTATGTGATCCTTTGACGACACTGATCATTCTCTCTGACCTAGGCTTTCCCACATTTTTATTTAACATAGAACTTTTCATGGGACTCTTTCTTCAAATCAATTTTGACATCCCCAGCATAATCTTTCGATAGGTAGCGAGAGGGTCCTTGGAGTAGGCAATGAACACGAACCTTCAAAAGCCACAAAATCTGAGCTTTGCTCAGCTATCTACTGAGGCTTGCTCTTTTTGAAAAAAATTTCACTTTTTCTGTGCATAATGTGATGAAGGATTATTGATTAATTTGGAACTTTTTGCGTGGTTGATCAATTACTATTGAACAAAAAATAGAAATTATTATTGAAAATGACACTGTTTCTCCATTTCAGAGAATATTGTGGGCTTCTACGCTGCGGATGCCTAGGGGAGAAACCCTATGACTATCTCGACGCTTGCTGCATGAAGCATGATGCTTGCACTCAAGCCAAAAACAATTAGTTTCAACATCGATTCTTTCAACTTTTTCTTCATCGAATCGATTGATATAACTAGTCATTAGTCCGCTCATTTGCATGGACATATTTTACAAGGATGAATGTGGAAGCTTTTTTTCACCGGTGAACAATAGCTTTACTCTATACATGCTTGGATTCACATTCCTGAAAAATGTATATTAGAAGCAGATATAGAGAAAACGGTATAAGGGACTAATGGGCCAAAAAGAAAGAGGAGAGAGATGAGTAAGATTAATATGCCTGCGAGGGGGCTCTGTGTTCCACAATGTCACTAAACCATCTCTTCATTCATGAGCCAACTTTAATCACTGTTCTGAGGGGGGTGGACATTGTGGGGGAGCAAATGCACTCATGTTGGCAATAACATCAACATTTGCTTTTCATTACAAAAAGCGCATGTCTAGATTTTCTCTTTCTCATGGATCAATCTCGGGACAATGACTTCCTCAAGTGATCGGCTCATCAAATGTGCTAAGTTGAAGTGCGGCGATGATGAAGAAATCATAGTGTGATTGTTCAATTTGATCTTTTATTCATAGAGCATATCGTGTCGTCCACATAGATATATCGAAGTTGTGAAATTGAGACCTGGTGGGTGTTGTGCAGATGACTATTTGAGCCAAGAGTGCGGCTAAGAACTTACCAAACTGCATGACCAACTTCAAGAACTTGGTGTTATAGATGAAGCCAAATATTTGTTTTTAGGGGCTTTTTGTCTTTTCTATCAGAATTTGCTTTTAGGTTAAAAGTGATACATTTATATTAGCGATAGCGAGCCATTGCCAGTAAAGGCGTAAAAAAAACAGAGAGACAAGAAAAAGAGAGCAGAAGAAAAAGTGAGTTTTCTTTATGAGAGTTCTCAATCTTTTGTGCTTGATCTGAGAAGAAGATCATCGTTGTATTTCAACTTTTTTGAAATCTAGTGGATTCGCAGAGTCTCGCCTTTTAAGCGGCATCATTGAAGATTTGGGTGAACTTCAATAACAAATTTGCTTGGCGTGTTCTTCCGATTGTTCTTTTATTATTATATTCTGCCTAGTTAATTGTTTGTGGCGTTATTTTCTAGAATCGGCGTGCGATTTTGTAACAACTGGTATTAGAGCAGAGGTTGGCTAATCGAGAACATCGAGGGTTTTCGGTGACGTTCGATTGAAAGCAAACAGGATGGCGAGAAGATAAATCCAGAATCGATAAGTTCGATAGGGAGGGATTTCGGATGGTGGAAACTACAAATTGAGGATTATCTTTATCAAAAAGATCTCTATGCACCATGAGGGTTGGAAACCCGAGATGCGAAAGTGGATCCGACGGCGAAGCCGGATGGAAAATTCTTG
>CM024587.1:4530616-4652023 GCA_014182565.1 Eucalyptus marginata
TGCATCTTAGTCATTATCAGCTGGTGCAAAGTTGAAAGAGGGCTGCCACATAAATTGCAATTTGCTGACTTTGGGAACAGTTATTCGCAAGTTGAGGTTGGCCTTACAGCTTGTTTATTTATTGTCTTCATCTTAGAGATCTTATAACTTAGTTGGACCATGCACTGACATGAACATAGAGCACCCCTACAACGCCTTTAATGTGCCAAAGGTCCTTTTCTTACACAATGCTAGTTTACCTGCATACACACATGTTATATGGATGACAACATCATGAACGACCAAGCCTTCTCCCACAAAAATAGGATAGGGTATACGAGATCCCTGTTATGCATTGTGCACTATATCCTATCCCGTTTCGTATTATCCAGATATTGAGCTCGTTTACACTTTCCATCCTCCATCGGGGTTTGTGATTGCTGCCCGTGGCGAGTTTAGTGCATGACCACCCACATGTTTAGTTCCATTTATGCTTGTCCGCCTACCCGTTGTGACTACCAAGTGCTCGAGCTAACAATGGGTTTATCTTTGCTCTCCTCTAGTAATGTCAGTACCTTTTGTACCACATACTTGGGTCAATTCATTAGACATGATATTGACCAAAAGAATTTGTTCTATCTAGTCTTTGGGGGGGCTAGTTTTGGTTTCTCAAGCATAAATTCCACTGCATAGTTGAAAATTGTTGTCTTGAGGGTAGGGGATTAGTTTTCCGGGCTATTGACTAAGTTTTTAGCCTTCAGCTCCATATAGGTTACCATGCAGATTTTAGCATCAAGAAGATTAATTGTTTCAAAGCAAAAGAAGTCAAGAGACCTAAGAGTAGTTGTTTAGGTTTGTTTGGAGCAAGTTTGACTTTTTTACATTTTCCTTTTCTTGTAGTGTTTGAAATTTGACTTTTATTGCACATTAAACATCTTAAAATTTTAAAATATATGAATATTACATGTGTGGTTATATAGACTCTTTTTGATATATTTTTTTTTAAAACTTAAAGTGTCTTTTATTTTCTTTATCAATGTTTTAGAGGAAAAGTAAAAAAAAAAAAAAAAAGAACTTATAGAAATTCAAAGCAAACCATCCGTGATGATGTTTTACCAATTTTTCATCTTTGATTGCATGAACAGAACAGTTATTAACATTATGATCCTATAAGAAATTGGGAGTTGGTGGAAGTATGACAGTCTTACGCTCTCTTTTCTTTCAATTTATGGTTGATTTATTTTTAAACTTTTGATTATTGATCAAACACTATTTGAATGGCTCCAGTAAGGGAAGAAATGGACATATTCCTTTCCGAGATTCCAAACTGACTCGTATTCTGCAATCCTCACTGGGAGGAAATGCTAGAACTTCCATCATCTGTACAATGAGTCCTGCCCGAAGTCATGTTGAAATACACTATTGTTCGCAAGTTGTGCTAAAGAGGTCGCCACAAATGCACAGGTCAATGTTGTTATGTCTAATAAAGCTTTGGTAAAGCATTTACAGAGAGAATTGGCTAGATTGGAGAGCAAGCTGAGAAATACAGGACTAGCATCTGTTTCATCTGATACTGCTGTGCTGCTTCGAGAAAAGGATCTCCAAATTGAGAAGGTGATGATTCCGCCTTAAGGCTTTTAATATTGTAATTCGATGTTTCTTATATTTTTCGAGGCTTTTCTCTTTGTCTATGGAAAAGGGAGGTAGTTGTGTGTAATTATCATGCATAAACTAGGTGTGTCTTTCAACTTCTTAGTACGGCTGCTGTGTCAGAAAGTCTATTATTTCTTTTGTACTGATAATGAATTCCACCTGTTCCATTAGGTTGGATAACTTTCAGTACACAATACGTGCAATTTCCATCTCAATTGACATCTCTTGACCAAGCTCATCCACTTGGAAGTTCGTGTAAAAGTTGGTAATTTAACTTGGGAACCTAAGACTTAACAGAGGATTTTAAGAGAAATATCTTCGCCTGGGCTTTTTGACCTTCCCCTGCAGAATGCAAATTTTCCACAACTGCGAATTTTCTTGATCTCTCTCACCTTAGCATGTCCCTTTGGACCATTTGCTAACATTCTGCACCTTTGGGCAATTACCCACAGCTTCACCATTATGCTGTTAGCATTTATAGCTGTGACTTTCTGATCAGCTATTCTTTTATGTTATTTATTTATTTTTTGGTGAAAAAGATAAGTAGAGCTTATTTGAGCGAACCTTCTGATTTACCTGGATGTCCAACTGATGTTTTCTGCAATCTTTTTCTCCTCAAAATTTGTGAGATTTGTCCTATTAAATTACTTTGTTCCTTTTTTCATATTCATTCCATTCAAGTTTTGCCATGATGCTGTCAACAGGCATCTACTTCAGAGCTAAAAGCATACAAACCTTCACTATTTGTTGTAATTTGGCATAGAAAATTGGATGGCCAGTAGGTTTTGTGCATTTTCCTGTGCTGGGATGAGTAATGACTTCAGCTGGTACCAAAATCAGTTCTAATTTGTGAAGAGCTAACTATGCAGCTTATTAACTGGCCTTCATAATAGTTTTTTGCTGTGGCAATTTTAAGATTATGTTTGTAAATTTCCATGTTGTCACTCCCGTTAAAGTTCGATGAACAGTGAAGCATTTTTTGTCCATTTATAAATCAGGAAACCACTTAACACCTTATTTCTGTGGTTGTATCCTCTCACAGCTCAAGAAAGAGATTGCAGAATTGTCTCTACAGGGAGACCTTGCTCAGTCTGAGGTTCAGGATTTGCACCGATTGGTTGTGGATCACAAACCTTCAACTGCACAGGTAATTCTACTTTGTTAGATTCCTTGATGGATTTGCTGTCCTCAACTTATAACACCAATTATTCCTCAATGAATCGTCTGTTGATTTAATACTTCAGGTGGATGCATGCGGTGATTACCCTAAACTTTGCGTGCGAGGTTCATGGGAACTCAAGAGCCCAATTTTAGATACTCAACCGAGCAGATAATGAGTATGTGGATGTTGGTATCATAACATTTGATTCCTGTCAATTTTCAGATCAACACAGTAGTAGTGATTCAGATGGGCATATGATCCACATTCCCAACTTCGAAGAGAACTCTTTACTCTCAGACCCCTCTTCACAGGTCTCAATTCGGATATTTCACTCCAGGTGAAATAGCATATGTCCAGACGACATTGGAGATTACGCCGATGAAAATTCCGAGGATTTTTGCAGAGAAGCATGCTGCATTGAGATGGAAAAGCCAAACTTGAACTGCCATGGCAATGGTGGTATGTCATTAGTGGAGGAGAAGGAAGGCATCTCAGAGTATATTGTGGTTGAGGAAGGTGATGAGGAAAAAGAGAAATTGGGATCACCAACTTTGGAGGAAGCTAGACAGACAGCGTCCCTCAAGATCATTGAGAACCTTCTCTTGAAAAAGCATATTCAATGATGCAGGAGAAAGAGTTACCTACATCCAGAAGTTTCAAGCTAGTTAGGAGTAAAAGTTGTGAGTCAGGCCTCACAAATATTTCATTTTCAATTGAGGAGATGGAGATAAACCATAGCACACCTCCCCTTCGATACGAAAATGAATGTCCTCGAAGACCTGAGGGATGTCAGAGAGAGTTTCCTTCATTGAAGTGTGTGTCCAAAGAAAATGTGTCCGGTAGTGGTTCTCATGATTCACTGGAGGATTCTTTGGATTATGAGCTTCAAGCAGAGATAAGTCGGACAGTTGAGAAATGTGACAGCAGCATGGATTCCGCTTCCGAATTAGAGGAGTCCATTGCTCAGCAGGAGGATCAACCCGGTCAGCATGGGGTGAGCTTTGTTCCCTGCCTTTTCTTTGTTCCTTTTATCACAGAGATATTGAGCTACATAATGAACGATGGATTAATTATTTTGGAGGACCTTACAAATTTTTATTTTCTTTATTGGAATTTAAATATAACACAGGAGTTATTATGCTTTTTTAATATCAAAGAATGTTATATCTCTGCTATCGGATTTAAATATTTGTCGTGACACCCCATGACTCAAGTGGATGGGAGTTATTAGGGGTTGGCCCGTGTGGGTCAGACTGGGCTTCTTTTACGTTGTTTTGAAAACTTACGACGGACAGGGTACAGAAGCCATGGCTTTCAGGTGTTTAAAGTTTGTTAAATATTATGATGTAGAAATTTTGGATTTATCTAGAGATTGTTTTTCTGTGTACAAATATATAATGAAGGATGTAGTGACATTGCGCAGCTATGGTTTCAGCTATAAGAGTCTTGTCATACGTAAATGTGGACATGCAAGTAAGTTTGGATTACCACTCACTTGAATATAAAGTGCTTTGAGATTTGGAGAACGAACTTAGTGTTTGGTTACTACCATTAGATATGGATGTTTTGTCAACGTACGCGCATTTTGCTCAGTGGGGACTCTTTTGATTGACAGGTACATGATATAAAACCAAATGTGATTGCACCTACTAAACATGTTAAGGATGTTGGCTTGGATCCGATTGAAGATGATACAGAAGGTTCTTTGAATGGCTTTCACACTTCAAAAACTTGCGGAAGAAGATCATCAAATTGTGGAAGGAATGCAATGTCTCATTAGTTCACAGGAGCTATTTTTTCCTACAGTTTGAAGGTGATCTGACGGATTCTATCTACATGGAGGTAGAGCTCAGGGGGTTGTTGTTTCTTAGGGATAAATCTGCCCGTTGTAATCGAGCTCTGGAAGATGGTCAGACCTTGACTGCTGCTTTGAGGTACTGAATTCAAATTATGTGAAACACTCGCTGCTTTTGTTAAATTCACTGTAAGGACATATTAAGTCTGGGATTTTATCGTGCTGAACAGCATACAAGATCTTTGTCGTGAGAGGCGGATGCTTACCAAGCAGTTGCATAAGAAACTCACCAGGAAAGATAGAGAGATGCTCTTCCAAACTTGGGCGATTGGTTTGAATACAAAGCATAGAAGCTTGCAGTTAGTCCACCGCTTGTGGTCCGACACAGAAGATATGGACCATGTGGCCGAGAGTGCCAAAATCGTTGCAAAGCTTGTTGGTTTTGTTCAGCCAGAGGAAGCTTCCAAGGAGATGTTTGGCCTCAACTTTACTCCTTGGCGATCAAGCACAAAACTTCGTAAGTGGAAAAGCACTATGATGTCTCTCTTGTGAAGCTTTGTTTTGGATGCTATTACTCTTGCGGAATGGTGACAAAATCGTTCCTCCAACTATCTGAGGTGGTATGTAATTTAATGCTGGTCTTTGTACAAAAGCTTTGTAATATAATCACGAACAAATGAGGGCTTGCAGGTCCTCTTACCGGTCCTGGCTCTTTAACATATGTATTGGCGCATGATTGATGTTACTAATATATTAATGTTTCTATTTCTTCCATACTCTTACATGTTTTTTATTTAAAAGCCTGTAGCTGATTGAATTAGTAATTTAACTAATGACTCGTGGCATGCGCTCATTGATTGCGACTTCTCAACTTTTTTTTTTTTGGTCTGTGACTTCTCAACTTCATTAAGCCAATTTTTTTGCTCTCGTGGTTTTCCTGACCTCATCGGATTGAGTATCTGCAGACTTAGATGCCTAAGATAAAAGAAAGAGTATCTTGTAATGGTTGAATGGCATCATCTCAGTAATCACACAAGATAGTAGTTACATGAGATTATTAATTTGTTTGCATATTGAGAGAGAGAGAGAGAGAGAGAGAGAGAGAGAGGGGGGGAGGGAGGGAGGGAGGGAGGGAGAGGGAGAGAAAAAGAGAGGAGGGGGGGGAGACAAGGTGGGAGGATGGGTCATATACATATATGTTCGACTCGAAATATCATTGTGGTGACTTATATTGAAGGAAGGGAGCGTCTTCGACATCGTCAGGGACTGTAGGAAACAAGAAATCACCAAGTAAGTAGGCTTCATGCACGCACTCAAACACGCACACACACAGCTTTCCTAATAGTACTCCTACCAATGGAAAGGAAAGCAACTTTGTAGATTTTTTCTTATATGCTTCTTTCTTAAAATATTAATGGTATGTAAATGATAGGCCCTAAGTGACATCTATTCTTCAATTGGAAAATTACTAAAATAGTCCTAAATTTATTACAATTTTTCCAATTCAGTTATAAACAATTTTTTTGGCAAATTCAGTCTTAAGACCTTTTGTAATTGTGCTAATTTAGTCAATCTGACCAAATTTGACTAGCCAGCATTGATGTGGCTGTTGAGCGATGTTGATGTGGCAATTTTTTTTAAAATAATATTATATTTTTTTCAATTCTAATTAATTTTTATTTGTCTTTATTTTTCTCTATTCTTCTTCTTCTGGCTAGTTCACTGAATGGCCATAAGAAGAAGAAAGGAAAAAAAAAAAAAAAAAAAAATATATAAAAAATATTATTAAAAAAATTACCATGTCAGTGTCAGTTAGCATTCACGTCAGCGCCAATTGGCCAAATTTGGTCGGATGGACTAAATTGACACAATTATAAAATGTTTAAGACTGAATTGACAAAAAAAAAATATTTAGGACTGAATTGGATGAATTGCAATAAGTTTAGGACTGTTTTGGTAATTTTTCCATTCTTTAGCGATTTGTATGTGAGTTATGTGAAAGGCTCACTAGACATACGGTGGCTATGAGCAATAAGGTTGGTTCCAAAGGTTACTTTTGGATTCAACATTGGGTTATACAAAAATCAAATGATGTTGCCCACATGAGTAGGTATTGTGATAGTGAAAGGAAAAAGTATAAATGCAGACTTGTTTTAAAAAAGCTATGTGACTGATTCAAATGTGGAGACAGTATGAAAATTTGCTTTCTTCTATAGAACTTGTTGTGGACTTACACAAAGACTTGATATGGCAGAATCAATTAATGAAATACTTACTTGATAAGGATCCCAATTGTTTGTTTTAACCACTAGTAAATAATTGTTGAAATTATCAATTCTATAAAATAAAATAAAAAATCCATCATCATGCATATAAATCATGTTTGAGATATGATATTATTATCCCATACCTCTTGTCGTCATCTGTAAGTTCATCCGTCTCGGTCTCTTCTATCTCGCATAGATTCTGCGTCTCTTTCTTTTCACGGTTGAGGTGGTCAACAAAATCCCGAGCACCCTTTTTGAATACGACACAGATATTCTCTAGTTCCTCGCACACCTTGATCCCTTCAACTTTTGTCTTCACATTGAGGTACCTAAACTCTAGTTCTTTGAGATGGAGCATTGCTCCTCGTTCAATAATCACCTTCTTAAGCCGAGGCAGCTTCCAAATCTTCAAGGTCATGAGGCTCGGAAACCCATCTTTGGCGAACCTCAGGCTAGTGCCTAGGAAGGAATTGGCCAAGAGCCTGAAGGTCCTCAGTTGTTTCAGGAGACCACCCAATTGGGGCATCATGTCTATTTCCACCTTCGAACCCGACAGACTCAATACCCTGAGCGAGATCGGCAAGAGCTGTGTCCAGATGGGTTTGTTGAGTTGGCCCAGCAAGTAGAGCTCCAACAGATCGTGATGTTTTTCAGCCAACGACAGCTCTGGTATCGGGCCTATCTGCGATGTCACGGGCTTGGCTTCTTTCTTGTCTTCTTTATCGGGCTCGGATACTTTTGTGGCTTCTTTAGTGGGCTTGACTTGTGGCGCGGGCTTGACTTCTTCTTTCGTGGGCTCGACTACTTCTGGCGCGGGTTTGGCTTCTTTCGCAGGCTCGGATGCTTTTGTGGCTTCTTTCGCGGGCTCGGCTTCTTCTGCGGGCTCGGATGCTTCCGTGGCTTCTTTCGCGGGCTTGGCTTCTTGGATCACCCCAAAGGTCAAGGACTGAAGATTGGTGAGCCTGAAGCTAATCCAATGCGCTATTGTTTTCCCGGCAGCGCCTGAGGTGTCGTTATCAGAGTGTTGCAAGAAAAGCTTGAGTGTGATGAGCGTTGTCAAGCTGTTCTCGAGGCCCGAGGTCTCCTTAACTTCGCCAATAACCAGCCCGCTTAAGGTTTGGAGTTGAGTTAAGGCATTTACATTGTTGCTACAAGCCTTGAGGATGTTCTTCAAATCGATGTAGAACCAGTTAAGATGCAGGTGCCTCAAGTTCCGCGCTTTCCACAAGGAATTTGGCAGCGAAGTGATGTTGGTGTGCTTTATGTCAAGAGTCTCGAGATAGTGCAGATCAGAAATGGCACTCGGGAGCGAATCCAACACCGTGGATCGCAATCCTAGGTACCTTAGGAGCACCAGCTTGTGGAGCACACCTTGCAAGGATGGCTTATACACGCCCTCCAAATCGAGCACCCTTAGCAAGCTATAGTTATTCTCAGACGCCATCTTCCTAAGTAATGTGCTGATGTCTTTGGTGAGCACGCCTCTCCTCAGGTTGAACGACAGAAACGAGCGGACATGGCCGAGGTTCAAATCAGAGTAGCTGCTGCCACGATCATCTGTGGCCACGTTCGTGTGCTCCGCAAGCCACCGAATCTCGGTTCTTTTTTGCAGTTGGGCCAGCAGCTGTTGTTGCTGGCTGGTTGGATCACGGTCGTTCCTATCTTTCGACTTGCTAGTCTCATGTATGTGGAAAAACCCCATCCTCATTGCGATGGGGCGGATCATGTCATACAGAGAGGTGACCATTTGGCAAGATTTGGGGGATCCATCGGCCCTCCAGCTCACTACATCGATCACGTTCCTATCTGCGAGCTCCAGAATGAACGTCTCTCCCACATCCTCAGGCTGCCTTATCCTTTCCCTTTCTCTGCCGTAACAACACGAATCCAGTAAGCCCTTGGCCAACCACAGCCTCACTAGCCTTCTTGTCGGAATAGGGAATTCAACGGGGAACAAAGCCATGTAGATGAAGCACGGTTTTAGATGGACCGGCAATCTATGGCAACTCAGTTGTAGTATATCTAACTTGAAACCCTGTTCCGCCAACGCTGTGCGTTCACGCTCTCCAGCATTTGACAGAAACCCGCCAAGTAAGGATATGTGGAGCGGCAAGCCACGAAACTCACGAAACTTGTCTAGGATATCCTTCTCCAACTTTGAGAGTCTATGACCTTCGGGTACTCCATGCAGCTTCCAAGCGAGCATCTTCTGGCTATCTTCATTGTCCAAGTTATTTAGCCTGATCGGCTCTGCCTCGGATGTATCCGTCCACCTGGCTATCTTAACGTCCTGAGTTGTTGTAATTATGTGGCCATCTGAGAAAAGCGGGATGCTAAACGCTAACACTTGCAGGAGTTGCTTGTCGGATGGCCGCACATCATCCAACACTATGAGGAATTTCTTCTTCTCAGTCAATTCCTGGCGCAGCATGATCATTATCTCCTTGATCTCCATGTCTTTCATGCCCCTCGCTACCTTCCCGGCTTGCTTCAGTATCTTAAACAGGAACTCCCGCTCGTCCAAGCAGCCCGAGATGCGGACCCAATTGCGCCACTCATAGCCCATGTACTTCGCTTGGCTGTAGACCCATCTCGCCAGGAACGTCTTGCCGGTGCCTTGCTCGCCCCAAATCGAAGTCCATGCAGTCCAATCCGATTTGATTTTGATCCGGCTCATTAAATCATTTTTCTTATCCTGGCGACATAAGAAGTTAGTTGGCACTTGCCCATCCCAGAAACTAGTCAGCCTCGCCAGTTTTTTGCCTTGCCATGGAACACTAGCAGAGGAGGAGGGACTAGCAGGTTCCTTTATCCTCTTGCCCTCCTCCTTCAAGAACTTTTCATCACACAACTCGTCCATCTTTTTTACAAGCATGGACAAGTCCCTCCATAGCTTGCACTTGGAGACGAGCGCGGCCAACGGCCTTGCTGCCATGCGCAGGGCCTCGTGCCTCTCCTGGGCCTCTCTGAGGTGGAATTTGTCGATGAATTCCTCAGCGTAGTACAGGGCATGGAGGAGCCGCCCCAACCACTCCGTGGTTTTGGACGGCCCGTATTGAGTGGAAATGAAGTCTTGGATCGTGGCCAGCTTCGCCTTGGCGTCCTCCGCGCTGGCTTGCATCGGGAAGCACTCAACGCACACCGGGTTAGGAAGCAACATATCTAGTTTCTGCCACACGATCCGGGCGGCGGCTCCGGCGACCATCATGCAGCTTGTCATGTCGGAAGCAGCCATGGCTAATCAATATGTTTCTTTCGAGCAAGGTCGTCTGGGTGCGTGTGTATGTTGGCTTGTTTGCTTGGGTTGAATTAATTTGTGGGGACTTATTATTCTTTCTCTACAGATATTCCTCATTTTTCTACGCTTTTCTTGGGGTGGCCTATCATGTCTGCTACAAGCTCTGTTTAATTCTTTGCTTGTGCAATTTTTGACTGGGAGATGGGAGAGAAAGTATCTCCCAGAATGAGGTAAAGTTGTGTGCTTTAATAAAACAATCTTACATATCCACGTCAATATTCCTTACTTTGTCGAACTAGGAGTTGCAGAGACAAGTAAAAATGAATTTAATTTTTTGTGATGAAATTCCATCCAGCTGAAGAGTTTAACACTTTATCAGCACCTCTGATCTGAGATCAAATGAGAACATTCGTTGGCTTATCTGATTTAATATAGAATACTAAAACCAATTCAAAGAAAGTCATTACTTTTCTTCTAGATTTCGACAATTAAGGATTTGGCTTTCAAATTGCTTGAGATATTAGATGTTTACGAATTTTAGAATTCAATTACACGATGTACAATTAGGATTCAATCGCATCTCTAATATCAATTATATCTTCAATACACTTGATAAAAAGAAGCGAAACCCATGCTTATACACACATTATCAACTTGTCAGACAAGAACACTTGCTCAATGAGAATGTAGCTTGTAATATAAATATCCACATAACATATAGTGCTCATATAAAATACGTGAATATCATGTTATTATCACATATTAGATATTAATATGGTAGGAATGTCGCCATGTTAATATGTGCAAACTAATTATTAGACCAAAACTATCAATAGGTTTCACAATCATACAATCATTGGATTGTATCTCGCATTCTGAAACCTATCAATACATGAAATGAGAGAACCAAACTTCCATTTACTGCATTCCCTTTAGAAACTTTTCCCTTGCTTTTCCTTATCAATTCGCAAGCACAAAAGGATCGGTCCGTTCTCTTACTTCTGCACAACATATTGCATTCTCCAGAATTCACCCAGATCGTAAGAAAGTAAATATTCAGGCTTCAAATCATCTGAAGTTCATTCGAACTTGAACAACTATTTCTTTTCTGGTATGGCTTCTCTTGTCTACAACAAGCTTTGTAAATTCTTTGCTTGTGCGATTCTTGAACAAGAGACGGGAGAAGGTATCTGTGAGAATAATTATGATAAAAGTTAAAATTAGTCGAGCAAAGTTTGCTTGCGAAATCTACCGAATCCCTTAGTATAACAACTTTACACATCCATCTTAGTGCTTTTTCTTTGCTCTCAAGTGTACAAATAATTAATTCGATCGGTCAGATTAGGGTTGTAGGGGAAAATAATCAAAACAATCCTAAATCTATTGCAATTTTTCCAATTCAGTCCCAAGTCTTTTTTTTTTTTTTTTTTTTTGCTAAGTTAGTCCTAAACTTTTTACAATTGTGACAATTTAATCTATCTAACCAAATTTGGCTAGTTGACGCGATGTGGGCACCTCTCTCTCTCTCTCTCTCTCTCTCTCTTGGCTAGTTCGATGTGGGCACTCTCTCTCTCTCTCTCTCTCTCTCTCTCTCTCTCTCTCTCTAGATCTAGCAAAGCCTCGCCTCTCTCTCTAGATCTAGCAAAGCCTCGCCTAGCAACGGGACCTTGCCATTGATTTGGAGAAAATTGCCCTCGTTAGTGGCCGGCGGGGATGAGCCTCACCCTTAGGCGGCGAGGTCGAGCCTCACGGGCCAACGCCTTGGCTGTCACCGAGGTCCGGTGACCGGCTGGGGGAAGAAGGAAGGAAGGAAGGGCGAGAGGGGTGGGGGGAGAGGGAGAGGGAGAGAGAGAGAGAGAATAATAAATAAATAAAAATAAAATGAACTATTAAAAATTGACACGTCAGCATCGATTGACCAAATTTGGCCGGACGGACTAAATTTGCACAATTACAAAATGTTCAAATTGTGCATTTGTGCAAATGCACAATTACAAAATGTTTAGGACTTCAACCCAAAAAGAAAAATACAAGTTTTATGATTAAATTAGCTCATAAAAATTTATGACTGAATTGGGAAAATTGGAATAAGTTTATGACGATTGTGGTAATTTTCCGGGTTGTAGAGATATAAAAAAAAAAAAAAAACAAGAAGAAGCTAATGCCACCAGAAATACCAAATTGATATATCCTTACCACATTTACTTTAAACTAATTTTTGTGTTACAAAAACTTTCAAACTGGTACAACCGTGTCACAGTTACCCCAAATTGATATATTCATGACATATATAAATCTGGGATTTTTCGGAGTAAATGTGATATAAATGCACTAATTCGGGGATAAGTATTGGTCTGATGTACCGGTTTAGGACATAAAATAATTTGGGATAAATGTGACACGAGTGTATTGGTTCGGGAGTTTTTATGACACGAAATTAGTTTGGGCAAATTGTGACACGAGTCTAGCGGTTTTTGAATTTTTATGGTATTAACCTTAATAAAGAATAGCCCATTAAGAATTTACCATTTTAGTGAAACTCCACCTACCTTAAAATTTTATATTGTATAGAAGCTATGGCTCGTATGGCATATTAAATACGCATTGGACAGAAACATCTAATTAACTAATTGGATAATCGAAATCATGCCAATAACTATATGTCATGTCTTCGTTGCCAAGGAGAGTTCCTCCGGTAAATAGAGAGGAACCCGTTACGCTTCTCACTTCAAGCAAAAAATAAGAACCACCATTTATTGCATCAACGGGGAATTAGTAAATAGTAAAATTTCCGCATGTGATCAATGTATCTTCTTTCTATAATCTATAGTCATCTAATGAGAACATTCGTCGGCTTATCCAATCTTAAATAGAATACTAGAATTAAAATAGCGTAAATCATTACTTTTCTTCCGGGTTTGTTCAATGAAGGACTTGGCCTTCAAATTGACGGAGATATTCAATGTTTAAAAGTTTAAGGATTTAATTAAACAATTCTACAAATTTTATTATTTAATCGCACCTCAGATATTAGCCATACTTCAATATGCTTCCGGAAGAAGTGAAGCCTGTGCTGCTACACACATCGTCAGTTTGTCCATAAACACACTTGCTCAAAGAGAATATCTTTCGTGACGTCTCTATTCATATCAAATAACGTGCTGACGGAAAGTACGTCAATATTACGTCATTATCACATATCGGATATCACATGGTATAGTCGTTACCATGTAGGGTGTGTACGGGTGTGTTTTCTATGTTTTGTTGTTCTACATTTTGTTTATTGTTTTTCTATGATTTTCTTCAAAACGGTCGCCTCTTCGTTAGATTGATTCTATACTAAGCCAAGTCTTGACCGAGGGACAAGAAAGTATCCGGTGCTTTCCTTGTTGATAGGTCAAATAATTAATATGCCAATCAAGATTTGGATTTTGCTAAAGTTCAAATTCGAAGATGAGAGAACGGACACTTGATGCACTTCACGCAAAGTATAAAAACACTACAAGTGCTATAATTATCTTACGATACTCACTTGAGTGCCATAGTTATTTTTATCACTTAAGTGCCATTTTTTTTTTTTTTTTCATTTTTGATCACTTAAAATGTCATAACTTCTCAAAATATTATTTACTTAATTCTCATAACGTTCAACCAACCTCTTAAGTTACATAACTACAAAAAAAGGTTTATCACAAGTGTCCTGTCATGTTGGATTTCTGTCACTCGTGTGAAATTTTTCAAAAAAGTTATGATACTTAAGTGAACGTATTTTAGAAGTCAAGACGTTTAAGTGATTGAAAAAAAAGTTAGGTCACTTAACTAAACACCTTTAAAAAGTTATGTTGCTCAAGTGAATGAAAGAAAATGTTATGATACTTAAACGAGTGTTATATAAAAGTTATGATACTTTTAGTGTCATTTTCCCCACCGCTCTAAGACAACAATGAGCCCAAGAAAACATGAAATTATCTTCTTCCTCAAGCGAATTCACACCTCAAGCAACAATTCTTAACCCCTAGATTGCCAAAACAAAAAGGAGACCCAAAACATGCACTTTTCAAATCGTTTGTCAATGCTCTCTCGAAGCAAGACTGAGCACTAGATTCCATTCCTTTGTGATCATATAAAGCAAAATCTAGGGATCAAATCGAGCATGAGCGTTAGAGCTTAGCTCGCTTGTGGTTAATCTGAGCCCTAGATCCGGATCTAGGTTGATTGACCTCCATCAGATGATGCGCCGTCAAGGGTAGTGGGCGGATGAGGTTAAGGTCGTCCACAACGCAGTCAGCAAGGAGAAAGAGAGGGACTATTGAGGAAAAGATCGATAGAGCGAGGGGTGTCATGTCCACTAACATTAGTGATGCCAAGGCCATAGCTGCAGAGCAACTTCTCAACGTTTTCATTTATGCCGACCTAGATGGAGACATGGTTGAAGTTGGCTAGTGGCTAATTGTAGTCGTCTAGTGGGAGGAAGAAGAAAAGGAGGAAAAAGAAGAAAGAAAAAGTAGGAAAACACGAGAAAAATGGCACTGAATTGAAACGCCTTTGCTCTTGCTGCGAAAGGTCTTACTTTCTCGTCGACGTGCGGACCCCTGGAGTGCCATAACTTGACACAAATGGACACTTAAGTGCCATAACTTACGAAATGTACACTTAAGTGCTAAAATCGGAGCAAAAGGGATCACTTGAGTGCCAATCTGACCAAAATTCGGCCAAATTGCATACGTGGCATTTTCTGCCGATTTCCGGTGACTTCTTTTACTGATGTGGCAAATTTTTTTTTTAAAAAAAGCCGATGTGGACGACAAAAACGACGTCGTTCATCCACATTGAGTGCGCTAACCTAAACGACGTCGTTTAGGTCATTGTGGCTTAAGCACACCTGGCCGTTGCCGTTCCTCCCCGTCTGTGACAACCTGAATTTTCTGAGTTGTTTTCGATTAAATAAATCGGGCTTTTTGTCGACGTGTCTATAGTGCTATTCTCTGAGTTGGCCACTCACGAGATAACTGGACTATCTGGGGAAGCAATTTAGGAATCTAAAAATGCAATAGACTTGAGAATTCGACCAGGAATCGACTGTTCGACCGTGTCCATCTGCCGAGATCATTACGGCACTATCGAAATCGATCAGAGACCGGAGATAGGTCGATTCGACTGAGATATGTGATTAGAGTGTGGGTGATTCCACCTGATTGCAAAATACTCGTTGATCGGCACTTGACCGATTTTTCTATCGTTTTGGTACCCGGTGTCCGTATTTGAAACCTCGAGATTTTCACGACAACCGAGAGTCGCTAGTGTGTCGAAGATGTATTTTGTGACTCGAGATAAATCGATCACGGGTCAATTGCACCAAAAATTCCTAAAAACTACCCGGTAGACTAGGTCACGCTAAAAGCGCGCCAGATTGAAATTAACCGCTTATTTGAACCCGATTTCAGAAATTGAAAGTTCTGTGGTGTCACGAGCTATTTTACGAACGTCGACTCATCCTCCGAGAAATTTTGAGAGATTCCGGAATTTTTACGGAAAACCGTTTCGGACGTCGCGGAAAATAAACGGAAATTCAGATTGGCCGAATTGAAGAGATTTTCAACTTGCAAGCCGAACTATATGGTATTGGGGACTTATAGAAAATTTGTCACGCCCTGATCCTCGAACGCGTGCCCATCCCTCACATGGTCGATTAATAGCGACGTCCCAGGACGCATCGCCGACCCTTTTGATTTTAAATACGCATGCAGAAGCAGATATAAAAATCCCCAGACAATAATTCAATGGGATAGAAAGGCATAACCGCAACCCAAAGAAACTAGGACATATCTTTATACATATCAGGCTAATTCATTTACGACGCTAGCCGATATTTATAAGGCCTAACAAAAAGATTGGTTCTCAAAATTTGTTGTCCTAGGGCCAACTATTTAGACTCAACTTCTGAATCCTCAAGGTCCATTTGATCCGGGCAAGACGACGGGTCTTCCACATCACCGTCAGGTAGATCCGCTTGTTCCACATCCTTGGCCGCATCAATCACTTCGGCAGGGACATCGAAGCTTAAAAGAGGGCCTATTCTTAGACCGTATGGAGTGGTTTGAAACCAAGCTCTAAAGAGATCGGGTACCTCCTGATTTGGGGCCTCTTCTGCCTAGACTGACGTTATCACCAACTCATATATCCAGTCGCTCCTTGGGTCAGGAAAGGCATAGACCTGATCAGTCGTTCTCGAAGGACGACCATGCCGGCTAGGGGGATCTGCCATCTCCGAACCTGAAAATGTTGTCCCACAACGGGGTGAGACTACGTCTCAGCAAGTTCTACCCCCTAAGACTCGATTAGTAAGCCAATACACTATGGGCTGCCTAAACACGCACAAGTCGAGGACTTACCTTGGCCCTCATTCCACCCGCAAATCGTACAATTTATAATAGGCACCCAACTACTCATAACAAATCGAACTAGTCGATTACATGTCACAGAAAGACACACGTGCATTCTCTAAGGCACTAGTTCACCAAAGTGATGCATCAAATCACCGAGCCCACGTGTCTCTTCCAAGATGCCTCACTTAATTCCCTGGGCCCACGTGCATTCTCTAAGGCACTAGTTCACCAAAGTGATGCATCAATTCACCGAGCCCACGTGCCCTTTTAGATGCCACTCTCAAGATTCAATGGTTTTATGGTCCCACCCGACCTTCTCAAGATCTAGTGGCTTTACGGTCCCACCCGACCCTCTCAAGATCTAGTGGCTTTACGGTCCCACCCGACCCTCTCAAGATCTAGTGGCTTTACGGTCCCACCCGACCCTCTCAAGAGCTAGTGGCTTTACGGTCCCACCCGACCCTTTCAACTATGGCCAACGATATTGCACCTCATAATTAAATTCCTCAATTTCATAATATCTTGGCCTAATTTGTTGATATCAAAGATACTCGATAAAATATCGTGTGTGGGTACACAATCGACCTTAGCCAAAATAGAATAGTTTCATTTTCTATAAATCCCACCATTTTCTGTAGTCTACCAAAACATTTTTGGCATTGTCAACCGATGCCCGGTTATTTTTCAATTAATAACCAAAGATTATTCAATTTAGGAATAAATCCTAAAATCACTCATAAATCAATTTAGCACAAAATAAAGCTCAATTAAATAAACGGACTGCACCACGATCATCAGCACGAAATTCCGGTCACCAGCCATCCCGGTTGAATTTCCGGAAAAATAATTAATTAAATAATTAATTTCGAAAATTAAATAAATAATTATTAAAAATCCAATTTAGGCCCATAATGCCTGATTGGAAGCCAAGACGAGCCTGGAAAATTACCGAGACTCGTTCAATAAATAACATGGCATATCTACTAGCTAATGTCTATTTCTAACCACCTAACATGCATAATTAAGTCTCTAATTTAATTTATCTAAATTAATCTAACCACCTAATTGCAATTAATTAAATCTAACCAACCCTAAGTATAATTGGTAAACTAAGAAAGCATTAGTGAGTAAAACTCGCTTGATAAAAAGCGGGGACCGGATCACCGCGACGGCGACGCGACGACGGCCGAATTCCAAAATTTCAGCGACGTCGATGCACCCACGGGCCGGGCCAAGAAACTTTACAAGCCCACAGAAGATTCTGGATTTGGGCTCGGCTACGATTGGGCCGGAGTTTGATCTAACTTGCTTCACGGGCTTGGGTCGCTAAATTTGAGGGCTGAACTGAACCAGCTGGTGGGCCAAGCTTGGTTGAGAGCTTGGGCTGTTGAAGGCTTCAGATGGGCTGAAAAGCTAAACTGGGCTGGGCCCAACTTCAAGTGGGCTGAACTGCTGAATTCTTGAGCTGAATTGGGACTTCTCCGGTTGGCTTCGGAAGGGCAGCTTCGCTGGAGAGCTGCTGGGTTTCGGTGGAACTGAAGACACGGTCGAGGTAGCTGCTTCGGTCGATCGCGGCTGGACGAAGGCGCAACAAGTGCTGGAGTCAACGAAAGAGGAGCTCTGCTGGGTTGGTGACTGGAGGGCCGCAGCTTTGGACGTGTGGCGAGTGAGGTGGGCCAAAAGAGAACTCGTGGAGGAATTTCTTCAGTGGGCTAGGCACACATGAGGAAGGAGCGAAAGTGAGGGAGAAGCAAACGCAAGTGGGGCGTTGGTGGGGCAAGATGACAAAGAAGCGGACCGAAATCCACAACCGAAAAGAAGCAACGCCTGCGGGTCTTTGTGGGGACAACCAACAGCACAAAAGCCGAATGGAGCAGGGCCTCGTCTATGTTGGTGGACCAAGGAAGACCAAAGAAAGACTAACAACTAAAAAGGAAACAAGCAGAGAAAAATAAAGAGATAAGAACAAGACCAGTAAAAGAAAGGAAAATGAAAGTAACGTGGAAGATAAGGGGAAGCAGCTGGCCGCACGAATGGGTAGAGAAGAGAGAGAGTATATCGGTTTAGAGTGAAAAGACAAATGAAGAAAACGTGCGTGAAAGGAGAACGTGGAGAGAGGAAGCGTGTGAGGTGGGGCTACGTCGGCAAGAGAGAAAGATAAGCGCGCGGGGCTTGAGTCCAAGGAAAAAAAAAAAAGTAAAACCAAATAAATTTTTGCACTCAATAGCACAACAAATTCAATCGGTCAAGCTAGGCTGAAATCTGCACCCACTTGCCCAAATTGAAGCCCAGCTGAAACCGAAGTAAGATGGCCTCAAAATCTCAGGAATTTCTTTCAAAACTGAGTCTGATTCAAAATTCTCGGCATCCGAATTTCTGAACAAATTAATTCGGTTGAGGACCAATTTCAAATCAGAAAAAGCCCAAACAACTTCCATTCACCGATTCGCTCACACCAGATGCCAAAAGTCTCTTCAAATTGGCCAATCCGAGTTTCCGCTCATTTTCCACATCATTCGCAACAGTTTTCCGTAAAAATCTCGAACTCTCCGAAAATTCCTCAAAACGTGAGTCGACGTTCCTAGAATGACTCATGACATGACAGGACTTCCAATTTCTGAAATCGAATTCAAATTCGCGGTTATTTTCAATCAAACGCACTTTTAGTATAACCTTACCTATCGGGTAGCTTTTAGGAATTTTTAATGCAATTGATCAATGGTCGATTTTCTTCGAACCACAATGAACCCATTCGACACATTGGCAACTCTCGGTGGTCGTAGAAATCTCAAGGTTTCAAATACGGACACAGGGTACCCAAAACGACAGAAAATCGATTTAGTGCCGATCGACGAGAATTTTGCAATCAGGTGGAATCACCCACACCTTGATCACCATCTTAGTCGAATCGACCTATCTCCGGTCTCTGATCGATTTTTAATTGTGCCGCAATGACCCTGCACAGACAAGACGGTCGAGCGGTCGATTCCTTATCGAATTCTCAAGTCTATTGCATTAGAATCCCTTAACGGCTTCACATGATAGGTCAGTTATCTCATGAGTGGCCATCTCAGAGAAAAACACTATAGTCACGTTGACGAAAGGCCCGACTTATCCAATTGAAATCAGAACCTGAAAATCAGGATGTCACAAAATTATTTGAGATTTTTCTACCGTGAAATTGGACCTCAATTTGGGAAATTGAGTGAGGAAATTGAAGACAAAAAAATGGAAATTCGAATTTAGGGTTTGAGGGCTGAATTTTGGCAACAATTTGGATTATTGGTGGAAATTAAACAAGAAAGTAATAGGGGGGAAACATTGGGATATTTATGCAAGCCAAAAAGGGGACCAAGCATTCAATGTATTGGATGAGGGTTGTTGAATTTGCTTTCTTTTCTCTCCCAAGCTGTCGAGCACGCTTGCTAATTTCCCTTCTTCTTCGCACGGACTCAATCTTCATCAAAAGCAGCTGCTCTTGTGTTTCTTTCAATTTCTTTTTTTTCTGCTCAGCCGAATCAGTTTCCCCTCTCCTTCATCTTCGGCCATTTGGCCGTGAACCACCACCCTTGGTCAACAATCAAGTCTCTCTCTCTTTTCTTGTTGACCGAAGCCTCATCCACGCGTCTTCTTCTTCAATCGCACGAAGCCAGCAAACGAAGCAGCACCGTCCTTGAAGCCCGGTTTGTGCGAGTCCAGCGAAGCCCGCAAGAAGACCCAGCAAGTTGCCAGCTCGCCCCCTCCTCCATCGCGTGTCTTCAACGGTCATATCTCAGCTCCATTTCCGCGTGGTCTTACTCAGCTCGATGCCAGCGAGCTGCTCGCTCCTTTGTCCCGCGTGTCTACATAGCCCGGCGTTCAGCCCCCGGCTCGAGCGGTGAAGCACGAAGCCCAAGCAGCTCCCTTCTTCGGCCCGCGCGTCTTGGCGGCTCCTCGGTCGCGTGTCTCCCGGCTGCAGTCTTCCTCCACGCGGCTAGCGAAGTCCACGAGCGAATTCGGCCCCAGCGGTTGGGCCCGTATCCAGCCCGCATCAAGAGCCCACGAGTTCATCCGCAAGCCCATCCTCAGCTTAGTGAGTTTCAATAGCCCAACAAGCAGCCCATTCCAGCGAATTTGGTCCAACGAAGCCCATCAAGTTTCTATTTTCAGTCAAGCCCAGTCTTGGAAGCCCGCGAAGTCAGCCCAGTTTTTGAAGCCCAGCCCAAGTTGAAAACAAATCTCATATTGGGCTGAGATTTGTTGGGCCAGGTTTGGGCCCGGCCCGAGTGTCCGCCGACGCCACCGAAAATTAAGATTTTGGCCGCCGTCCCGTCATCGTCGCTGTGAACCGGTTTTCGCGATACACCGGTGAGTTTATTCTCTAAACTCTTCTTAGTAGGCTTTGATGCTAAGTGGTGTTTAGATTTATTTAATTAGGAATTAGGTGGTTAGTTACATTAAATTAATGATTTAATTATTTAATTGAGCATGTTAGGTGGTTAGCATGGTTTAGCTAAGGCCTATTTAAATTGTATTATTTATCTAGAAGGGTTCGGGAATTTTTCGGGTCTTATTGGTATTTAATTTAATAATTTTGGCCTAGGTTAGTATTTTTAGAAATTAAATTGAATTAATTAATTAATTTTCGAAATTAATTATTTATTAATTATTTTTCCGGAAATTAGGCCGGGATGGCCGGTGACCGGAATTTCGTCTGATTGCAATGGTGTGGTTAGTTTCTGCAATTGAGTGTTGAATTATGCAAATTGAGTGATGATTGGATTTTTTGTATTTAATTCCGAAAATTGTGAATTTTCAATATTTACTCAAAAAATCCCGGTGTTGGATTTTAACACCGAAAATGGTTTTTATATACTATATAAAATAGTGGGATTTTAAAAAAAAGAAAGAATGTCAATTTTTCTGGGTCGAGTTGACCGTGTATCCACACACGACTATTTTCATGCGTATTTCTAATACGAAGAAAAAGGCCGGGTTCACCATTTTAATTGAAGTATTTGAGTGCAATGCACGGTGCCCGGGCCATATTTGAGTGATCGTGTGATGACAATGAGAAATCGTCCCGGCTGTTGAGTGGACGTTATCCCTATTTGGGATACCCCTTGATCAAGGGAAGCCGGTTGCAGTAGATTCTAGACCCTATGCTCCTTCGGGAAAGCCGTCGACGAAGTGACGTGCCGTGCTCAATGGGGTGAGACGAAGCCTGGCAATGCCGGAAGACCGCCGAACTGAGAGTAGGCCGTGCTATATGCCGAGATCAAAACTAGGAACGCATGATGATTTGAGTATTGTGTTCCAATTAATTGAGCTTGAGTGATGCTCTGATTTGTGATATGAACTATACTGACCTGCAGGATGGAACTGAGACGAGGTAAGTCTCATTGATTGTGTGATTGCGTGCTTAGGACGCTTCTTAGCGTCTTTTCCTCCTAGCCGAAGTTTAGAGCTTAGACTTGCTGAGACATTGTCTCACTGGTTATTGTATAACCACTTTCAGGGTCATCAAGTGGAGGACCTGGAGCTGAGAGGAGGTGATTTGAAGCATAGCTCGGATAGGACCGCTTCTTTTTGGAGAACAGTCTTTTGTAGTCTTTTGACCATAGACTCTTGTACTTGACTCAGCATATGTTTATAAAGGCATGTTTGTTTGTGAAATTATTGTTCTGCTTTTCTATCCCGAGATGGTTCGTCGGGGATTCTTTTTCGCTTCCGCATGTGTAATAAAGTAAAAGGGTCGGCGACTAGTCCTGGGATGTCGCAAAATTTTATCGACCAGAGAGGGATGGGTACGCGCTCGGGGTTCGGGGCGTGACATCCCCTTTTTATGGTATCAGAGCCAAGTTTGTGTTTGGAGTGATAAGGTGCGATGGGTTCTTGGGATAGTTAGTAGGAAAGGCCTTTATATTTTATGCTGATGCATGTGATTGATAGTTGTTTGGTAAATTGATTGTGGTGATCACTCAGTTTCTAATTCGGTGTGGAATTAGAAACCGGTTTTGTAGAAGAGCTACAACATGAGTGATCAGGAGCCGAGGACTCCTAGGCAGAGGACCTTATCCTCAGTGACTCGGGCCAGGACGCCAATGAGAGGCGGTGCCCGAGGTGGCCGAGGTAGAGCGCAGGCTGAGGCCAGCGCAAGTGGTGCAGCACCGCCGCTGGTTCCGCCGGTTGGTGCTGGGGTAGCAGCCTCTGGTGATCCGAGAATGGATGGGATCATGCAGGCGCTCCGGTCAATTGGAAATTTGATGGGGCAGCAGGCCCAGAATCAAGCTGCCGCACCTGCTGAAGTTCCACAGGGGAACGTGAGACCTATTCACAAGCTTGTTGAGCAGTTCTTGAAATTACAACCGTCGAAGTTCACTGGGACAGGAGATCCTGAGGCTGCAACCCGTTGGATCGAAGAATTGGAGAAAGCGTTTGCACGGCTGAGGTGCAATGAAGAAGAAAAGGTCACCCTTGCAGTATATCAATTGCAGGGGGTTGCAAGTACTTGGTGGAGAGCCACCAGAGAAGAGGTATTCCCGAAGGTGTAGTTCGGTATGGAACACCTTCGTCGAGCGTTTAATGGCAAATACTTTTCCAACCGTGTCAAGCAATTGAAGATGGCGGAATTCTCGCGCCTCCGTCAAGGTTCAATGACTGTGGACTAGTATGAGGCAAAGTTCGCCGAGCTTTCACAGTACGCCCCAAGATTGATTGCAGATCCCGAGGAGAAGGTAATGAGGTTTTTGGATGGCCTCCAACCAGAGCTGAAAAATTCGTTGGTGCCTTTGGATATAAAGAGTTACAATGAGCTATACGGACGAGCCCAGCTGATAGAGAAGAATTTGAATGAACAAGCCGCCACATCTGGGTCACGGTTTGGCTTTAACTAGGATAGGAATAGGTTTGGGAAGAAACCTATGCCTGGAGGAAGGTATCCCATTTCTCCCAACAGGAAGGGTGGAATAGGAAAGTCACGCACGAGAGACAAGAATGGTGCGTGTCGCTTCTGCGAAAGACGACATGGGTCGGCCCCGTGCCACTCTAGGCCGGGTGCATGTTTTGAGTGTGGCCAGCAAGGTCACTTGGCCAGAAATTGTCCCAGAAGACCGATGGGACCGCCGCAGTTGCCGCCACCGCCACAGATGAATCAGAACCGAGGACTTCTGCCACCAAATGCACAGCAAAGTGGACTACTCAGACCTCCAGTACAAGGAAGGACCTATGCTATCACAAGAGGACAGGCGGAGGATGCGCCTAATGTGATTACAGGTACCGTTTCACTGAACAACAACACTGCTTACGCTTTATTTGACCCCGGTGCAATGCATTCATTTATAGCTAAGCAGTATGTTAAGTTGGTAGGATTGATTCCTAAATTGTTGGAGTCGGTGGTCAGTATATCGACACCATTAAAGGATAATGTGTTAGTTACAGTGGGTTGTCCTAGTTGCACGTTAGCGATTGGTGAGCGAGAGGGAAAGATAGACTTGATAGTCCTAGCCATGTATGATTTTGACCCGATAATTGGCATGGACTAGCTCACCAAACAACGAGCTAAGCTAGACTGTTATCGCAAGGCGATCCAATTTAACCAGGTAGAGGGTGAGAGTTTCGAGTTTATTGGGAGTTGAGGAGGACCCTCGATTACTCTAATCTCGTCTCTTGAGGCAACCCGGTTGTTAGACGAGGGTTGTCAAGGTTATCTAGCAACTGTCATGGATACGACAGTTGAAGAGCTGAAGATAGAAGACATTGCGGTAGTTCAAGAATTTCCAGACGTGTTCCCGAAAGAATTGCCAGGTCTACCGCCAGAAAGAGAAATAGAGTTTGTGATTGAGTTAGCCCCCGGGACAGAGCCCATCTCTAAGGCTCCTTATCGGATGGCTTTATCAGAATTGAAAGAACTAAAGGTGCAGATGCAAGAGTTATTGGATAAGGGATTCATACGTCCTAGTGCATCACCTTGGGGAGCACCGGTTCTATTTGTGAAGAAGAAGGATGGATCGTTGCGCCTGTGCATCGACTATCGACAACTCAATCAGGTGACAATCAAGAACAAGTATCCACTACCAAGAATAGATGACTTGTTTGATCAGTTACAAGGAACATCGATATTTTCAAAGATCGACCTGAGGACAGGATATCATCAGTTGAGGATCAGAAAGGAGGATATTCCTAAGTCAGCATTTCGTACTCGATATGGCCATTATGAATTCACGGTCATGCCGTTTGGATTGACGAACACTCCAGCTGCTTTTATGGATCTAATGAACCGAGTGTTCAAAGAATACCTGGATCAATTCGTGATCGTGTTCATCGATGACATCCTAGTGTATTCGAAAAGTCTAGAGGAGCATGAAAGACATTTGAGGTTGGTACTACGAGACTCTAAGGACTCATGAGCTGTATGCTAAGTTTAGCAAGTGCGAGTTTTGGTTGACTCGTGTTGCTTTTCTAGGTCATGTGATCTCTGGAGAAGGAATCTCCGTAGACCCGAGCAAGATTGAAGCAGTTATCAACTGGCCGAGACTGACGATAGTGACAGAGATCAGAAGTTTTCTGGGTTTAGCAGGATATTATAGAAGGTTCGTAGAAGGGTTTTAAGCGTTAGCATCGCCTATGACTCGACTGTTAAAGAAAGAAGAGAAGTTCATATGAACAGATAAGTGCGAGCGTAGTTTCCAGGAGCTTAAGGAAAAGCTAACTACCGCACCTGTGCTGACCATACCTTCTGGTCCCGGAGGATATGAGATCTACAGTGATGCGTCATTCAGAGGATTGGGTTGCGTGCTGATGCAACATGGTAAAGTTGTTGCATACGTGTCCCGCCAGTTGAGACCTCATGAACTGAATTACCCGACGCATGACTTAGAACTCGCAGCAATTTTTTTTGCTTTGAAGATTTGGAGACATTATTTGTGCGGAGAAAGATTCCAGATCTTTACAGACCATCAAAGTCTCAAGTATTTATTCTCTCAGAAGGAGTTGAATATGAAATAGCGTCGCTGGATGGAACTCCTAAAGGACTATGATTGTGATATTCTGTATCACCCAGGAAAGGCAAACAAAGTCGCAGATGCATAAGCTTTGCCATTTTCAACCTTCGCGGGTACTGTTCACGCAAAACCTCTCTACTGGTTCGCGTGCAACTGTTCATCGTTCTGGTGTGAAGCTCATCCCCGATGATCTAACCGTTGGATCGGTCTGATTTTTGGAGGGAAGGTGCCTAACTGTCCTATCTTCATTCCCACCGGAGGGATTTCGAAGACGACGCCTACATCATGAGATATCGCGTGCCCTAGGGCTCGGTTCTGCAGTTTTCCAGATCCGATTTTCGAATCTTCATAGTGCCATATCTGATGATCCGACCGTTGGAATGGGTTGATTTTTGGAGCCTAGCTTCGTTACAACATTCTCTCAAACTTCACCGTTCGGATTAAAGGAAGATGGTCTGCTCTTCAAGTTAAACCGTAATCTTCAGTTCGGACTATTGCAGGTCAGTTTCTGGGTTCAATCATCTGCCTTCCTGTTAATTCCTTCATCTGCGCTGGTTGGATTGGGTTATGCTTTTGAAGGAAGCTTCCTAGTGGTCCTGGCTTTAAGTCCACCGAAGGAATTATGTTGGAATAGCCTGTGTGGGGAGTGCACTCTAGGTGTTCGACGATTTGCCTTTCAGTTTCTGCGACTGTATTTGGGCGAACTTTGGGAGTTCTGCTGCTCGGCGCCTCTTCTGCAGAAGCTGTGCACGCCTAAGTCTTCTCTCGACTCCCACCTTCTCCCAGGTCAGTCGTTCTTCCGAATTGATCCTCATTGCCGATCTGTGCCCCTACGTTCTATGCTGGTGCGGAGTTACTGTTGTGCGGGTTCTTGCTTTGGTGTGGTGTTTTCGCTGTGTTCTTGAATTGCCTGGTTCCTCTAAGTCCGGAGAAGGATTCTCGAAGTTGGGTGGTCGCCCCGATTCTCGATGGTCGGGGGCTAAGGGTGAAGTGCACGCTGGTGTTTGTAGAATGGCTGCAGAATCTGCTCCTTCCAGCCGGCCTTCAGCTGGCATCTCTCCGTCCCGCCCGACCTCCCTTCCTGGTGATGATGGGCCATCGATGCAGGCTGGTGCGGGAAGGCCCTCCTCATCCGGCCCTTCGGACCCGAGGATCAAGCAAAAGGGTCCGGTGCTCTCTTCTTCAAGGCCGCGCCGTTCAAGGGGTAGAAGCCGCATGCGGTCGGCCTCTAGGCGCCCGGTGCATCCTCTGGTGGGTCACCATGAGGCCCCGACGCGTTCTTGGGCAAATGTGGCCCGTTTGGCAGTGAAAGGATCGGACTTATCTTTTGTTCCGCCCTTGTTTGAGGATGGGGAGGCTGTCGTGAACCTCCTAAATGAAGCCCTTGACGCCATGGATCCGGAATGGCTTGATTGCTTGGTTGGGTACCCGGTTGGAAGAAGGAAGCTACCTTTTGGCGTGTTAGAACAGTCCTTAAGGAAAGCATGGGGATCCAAAATTGGGGAGATCTTTGCCGACGATCAAGGCTTTCTCTTCCTCCAAATCCCGGACCCTGGGTTTAGGAGGAAAATTCTTGAAGAGGGGCCGGTGACGATTGGTAGGGTGCCGATTATTCTTCGACAATGGAAGCCTCTCATGGACCTTAAGAGAGAAGACCAATCCACTATCCCGGTGTGGATCCGGTTGCGGAATTTGCCCCTCGAGTGTTGGACGGTGCCGTCAATGAGCGCGATTGCAAGTGTGGCGGGGAAGCCACTGTATGTTGATCAAAGGACTGACCAAATGAAGTTGCTCTCATTTGCAAGAATATGTGTTGAGATCACGGCCAACCAACCAAGAGTCAAGAAGGCCAAGGTCATCTTGAAGGGAGTCTCGCGATCGATTAGCATTGAATATGAATGGCTTCCGACGGAGTGTCCGGAGTGTAATGCCTTTGGCCATAATTGTCGGGCACCTCCTCGTGAGCAGAATGCTGCAAGACGTCCAAGACAGGCTGCTCGTCCGGCGCCCAGGCAGCCTTCGGTGGTTCCTGCCCCGCCGAGTGTTCCTTCTCCGGTGGATGTGGTTCCTCTGGTTCAGAGGAATGCCGTTCTACCTCCAGTGGACGGTGTGGTGGATCAGCAAAGTCGTTCGACAGAAGAAGCTCCTCTACCGCAGCAGGCTGCTATGGTTGTTCCGCCTCGGTCTGACTTAGCACCTGCTCCGCTTCAGACCCATTCGGTTTCTTTGGAGGACACCCCTGTGGTGGTCAGAGAGTCTCAGGCGTTGCCTGCTCCTTTGCCCGCTCTTCCTGCTCCGGAGCTGCCTCTGAAAAACCTAAGGACCAGGAAGAAGAAAAACAAAGGGCCCTTAGAGGGAGAATCCTCCCATTCCTCCTCTGCCTTAGTGGCTGAGGAGCCTTGTGACAAGCCTCCTAGCGTGATTCCGCCCCCCTCTGCCAATACTCGGAAGGGGAGTAGGGGATCCAGTGCCCTGCCGAAGGTGGTCCTCTCCCTCACGGCTGACTCCCGCCCACCGGCCGGTCCTTCTTTGGCCGATCGTGGAAAAGGGGAGGCCGCAGCTGTCTCCTTGGACTGCTCGGCCGAGGAGGACATCTCCCCCCCGGACTCGCCTTTTCATCAGCTTTCCCCTGCCACGACGAGGGTTGAGACCATCCAGGAGAGGTTGCTTTCTCTCGCACCTGATCCGAAATTGGTGGAGATTGGTGGAGCGTCTGGTACTACTCGCCGCAAGCCGAAGAAACAGAGGTAGGCTTGCTGCCTTTCGCCTCTTTGTGCAGTTTTCTTTGTACATAGTTAGATATGTATTTCGGTTTTTGGAACATTAGAGGTCTTATGGATCCTTTAAGGAGAGCCGAGGTTCGTAAGTGGGCTACTTCTAGCGGCCTATCCTTGGTTGGTTTGTTGGAGACTAAGGTCCCAAGCTATCTATTTAGTTCCTTCTCCTCAGTTCTTTTTTCGGGGTGGACTTGGATCGCCAATTATGATTCTTCTCCGGGTGGTCGGATTTGGGTTGGCTGGGACCCTTCTTTGGTTTGTTTTGAGGTGATATCCTCCAATGATCAGGTTATTCACGGGAGAGTAAGATTGGTGTCTACCGGGGCTTGTTGTTGCATCTCGGTTGTCTATGCTCAGAACTCTTTTGTTTCTCGGAGACCTTTGTGGGGGACTTGATCGAATGAGTTCTTGCATCTACGACTTACCTTGGATGGTAGCGGGTGACTTCAATGCCTTAAGAGACCCGTCGATAGATTCGGGGTACTAACGCCCGGCCGCCCTCTTTTGATGAGTTCAATCGTGTTTGCGTCAAGCGGAGCTGCAGGATTTACGATATGTGGGACTTCGGTTTACTTGGTCGACGTCTTCGGGTGCTAATCGGAAAGCAAGAAAGATTGATCGGGTTCTAGTTAATGCACTTTGGAGTTTGCATTTCTCTTATTCAGAAGCTTCCTTCTTACCGTCCGGTATTTCTGACCACTCTCCTATGGTGGTCAAGGTGATCCAGTCGGTTCTTCGAAGAAAGCCCTTTAAGTTCTTTGATTTTTGGATGGAGCACCTTTCCTTCTGTGATATTCTTAATGAGGTGTGGGAGACCTCGTTTACTGGTGTACCTATATTCAGATTGGTTACCAAGTTGAAAGCGCTCAAGGTACGTCTTAAGCTGGCCGAATAGAGACTCCTTCTCTAACCTATCCGATAGGGTGGCTCGTCCGGGAATGCTCTTGCGGTAGCTTAGGTGGACCTTCAGCTTGACCCATCCAATGTCCTCTTGGCAGAGTTGGAACAAAGCCATCGAAGGACCTTTGTAGAGTTGAGGAATCAGGAGGAGGCCTTTTTCAGGCAGAAGTCCAAAATCCGCTGGCTCGAGAATGGGGATAAGAACACTAGGTACTTCCATCAATCGGTGACTACAAGGCAGCTGAGAAATAGGATTATCTCGGTTCGGGATAGGGACGGCAACCTTGTCTCCGAGCCAAACTTTGTTCAGGACATGTTCGTTGGTCACTTTAAGGAGCTATTTACCTCTCGCCCTCGTCCCATGAGGCCGACTGTGGAAGAATTACAGCAAGCCATCCGCTGTCCGCTCACAGAGGACCAGATTGCTTCACTTGCCCGTCCCTTTACGGAGACGGAGATTAAGGACACTATTTTCTCTCTAGCTCGTGGGAAGGCCCCGGGTCCGGACGGGTTCGGTGCCGAATTCTTCAGGAGCAACTGGGATGTTGTTGGCCCTCTAACGGTTGAAGCAGTTAAGGACTTCCTTGTTACGGGAGGCGTTAAGAGAGATCAATTCCACAATCCCGGTGTTGATCCCCAAGGTTCCTAATGCTACTTCGGTAAATGATTATAGGCCCATTGCTTGCTGTAATACGATCTACAAATGTATTACCAAGGTTTTAGCCAACCGCGTAGCCGCAGTGTCCCGGACATCATTAGCCCATCTCGAATGCGTTCGTCAAGGGTCGACGGATTAGGGATAACATTCTCCGGCCCGGGAGTTGTTTGCCGGCTTCCACCTTCACCCTTACCTCCCCAAATGTGCGGTGAAGGTGGACTTTAAGAAAGCATACGACACGGTGGACTGGGACTTCCTTGAATCGGTTCTCCATGCCTTTCGATTCCCTGATCACTTCATCCACCTTATTATGGTTTGTGTTCGAACACCTATGTTCTCGGTCTCTTTGAATGGGGATCTCCATGGTTTCTTCCCTAGTAGCCGTGGTCTTGACGGGGTGACCCCGTGTCGCCTTATCTTTTTACCCTGGTTATGGAGGTTTTCTCAGGGATCCTCACTTCTCGGGCGGAGCAACCGGGTTTTAATTTCTCTTGGAGGTGCAAGGCCACTCGGTTATCACATCTTTTCTTTGCGGATGACGTTTTTCTCTTTTGCCGTGCGGATATGACATCCATCCTCCTACTCAAGGATGGCCTCGATACCTTCTCGGATTGGAGTGGACTCATGCCGAACAACAACAAAAGTGAGATATTTCTTGTAGGGGGATCGGAGGATTTGAGGAACCTCATCAAGGATACCCTTGGCTTTGTAGAAGGGAAATTGCCGGTACGCTATCTAGGAGCTCCCATCATCTCCTCGAAGCTCGGCAAGGCGGATTGTGTATCCTTGGTCGATCGCATAACGGCGAGGGTGCAATCCCGGACTCATCGTTTTCTCTCCTTTCTTTGGGAGAGTTCAGCTTATAAGGTCGGTGCTCCATGCAATCAAGGCTTATTGGGCTAGTGTGTTCATTATTCCGGTTGTAGTTCTTGATCGTATTGAGCAGATATTTAGACAATTCCTATGGAAAGGGCCCAGCCTCGGTAGGGGAGGAGCTAAGGTTTCCTGGGAGGATGTTTGTCTTCCGAGGGAAGAAGGGGGTCTAAGGATTCGTAGACTACGGGAGTGCAATCAGGCCGCCATGCTTAAGCACATCTGGATCCTCTTCACGGATAAGGAGTCTCTTTGGTGCAAATGGATACACTCCACTTTTTCGAGGAGGGCGAATTTTTGGGTGGCCAAAGCACCGACCTATTGCTCGTGGGCATGGAAGAGGATCCTCCATCCGAGATCCATCTTCCGTCTAAAATTTTTGGACAATTGGAGATGGACGGGCGACATCCCTTTGGTACGACAATTGGCACCGGTGTGGTCCGGATCTTGTTTGTTCGAAACGGACGATCGCCGATTCGGGGCTCCCTTGGAATGTCGTTGTAGACCTTTTCTCTTCGGCGGGTCAGGTTTTTAGGGCAAAGTTAGATTCTTGGAACCACCCCATTCCGTTTCTCTTAGGGATTCCGGATAGATTTATTTGGAGTGACAATCCTTCTGGTGTCTTCTCGGTCGCCTTAGCATGGCATGTCCTCAGAAGAAGGAAAGACAGGGTAGATTGGTCTTCCTTTATTTGGAACAAGGCCATCACTCGGAGATACCAATTCAATCTCTGGCTGATTATTAGGAACCGGCTTCCCACCCAAGCCTTCCTTATGTCTTATGGGAGAATTGGGAGAGAAGTTTGTGCGTTTTGCAAGCTCACGCCGGATTCCATAGACCACCTCTTCTTCGGTTGTCGCATCACAGCCACTTTGGCTAACTTTTGGGCGGCCAAGTGTAATCTCCCGTGGAGGAATGGGACTTGGACAGATAATCTATCCGGGCGATGAGATTCCTCTCGGTAAGGATTTCTATCACTCCATTGGTCGTTTCTCTTTTGGGGCTTTATGCCATCTCATTTGGAAGTATAGAAACGATATTCTCTTTAGAGACCATCCGGTTGTGATTGCGGCTGTCAAGAAGCATCTTCTTAAAGTTGTGAAGGATAAAGCCTTAACATTCAAAAGCGTGGATGATTGCCCGAGAAATAGGAGGTTACAAAGGAATTGGGGACTTGACCCTTCTATCTTCGTTTCGTCTGTATCGACCTTCTAGGTCTCCTTTATATTGCCTTCGGGAGCCCGCCTTCGTCTCTTCATCTCTACTGGTCGGGCGCACGTCATCGAGTTGCTTTGTTTCGCCGTTCTCTTGCCTTTGGGCCTTGTTCTCTCGGTAGTTTTTGTTGTCCTTAATTTGTTGGCGTTTGGCCCCGCGTGGCTTTCCTCTTTTTGTCTGGTTATTTGCTTTTTAGGTTGGTAGCTTGGCCCTGCGTGGCTTTCTTTGGGCTTCATATTTCGGCCCTTGCTTGCTTTGACCGCTTTGCGGTGTTTTGCGGTCGGCGCCCTCTCACTCGAGTAGACGTGTCTGTCTTCTTGAGTGCGAGTTTTGTGGTGCCTATCCTTACTTGTAATTGGTTAAAGCTCTATATATTATTACCCCTTACCAAAAAAAAAAAAAAAAAAAAAAAAAAAAAAAACAAAGTCGCAGATGCACTAAGTAGGAAGTCTTCAGTTGCTCATATAGCGATGAAGGAGTGGAACTTAATCGAGAGAGCTCGAGATTCGGTTTTCAAATTTGAGGTAGGCCACCTTTCAAACCTTATGGCCACCCTCATAATTGAGCCAGAAGTGCAGGTAAGAATTAAGACACTTTAGTCGACAAATCCAGATATTCAGAAAATCCTGCAAGAGGATACCGAGAAGAGGAAGATTGACTTTCAGATTTCTGAGGACGGAACCCTGAGGTTCTGAGGACGATTGGTTGTACCTGATGATGTAGAGCTTAAAGAGGAGATCTTGTCAGAAGCACATCGTAGCAGTTACAGCATTCATCCTGGCAGTACAAAGATGTATCAGAATCTGCGTCAACATTATTGGTGGTCAGGTATGAAGGCGGATATCGCCAAGCTTGTCGCCAAGTGTTTGACATGTCAACAAGTGAAGGCATAACATTGTAAGCCGGGAGGATTTCTGCAACCTCTTACGATCCCAGAATGGAAATGGGAACATATCATAATGGATTTTGTGACGGGCTTACCGAGGAGTCAGAGAGGAAATGATTCTATTTGGGTTGTGGTCGACAGACTAACAAAGTCGGCTCACTTCATTGCAGTTCGAAAGGACCTCAGTTTGGATAGACACGCAGATCTATATGTGCGTCAAGTAGTTCGACTACATGGAGTGCCGGTGATGATTACATCAGACCGAGACCCGAGGTTTACAGCTGCATTTTGGAAAAGTCTACAGAGTGCGTTAAGAACGAAGCTGCAGTACAGTACAACATATCATCCTCAGACAGATGGCCAGTCTGAGAGGACAATTCAAACCCTCGAAGACATGCTGCGAGCTTGCGTGTTGGATTTCAAGGGAAGTTGGGAGGAATAGCTTCACCTTGTCGAGTTTGCCTACAACAACAGTTACCAACAGAGTATTCAGATGGCTCCTTTTGAAGCATTGTATGGCAAAGCGTGCAGAACGCCGGTTTGTTGGGATGAAGTCGGAGAACGGAAAATCACAGGCCCAGAGTTGGTTCAGCAGTAAGTGGATGTAGTTGCCGTTATCAGGGACAAATTAAAGACCGCTCAGAGTCGCCAGAAAAGCTACGCAGATAAGCGCCGGAGACCATTGGAATTTCAAGTTGGTGATCACGTTTTTTCTGAAAGTGTCACCAATGAGAGGTACTTCACGCTTTGGCAAGAAAGGAAAACTGAGTCCGAGGTACGTAGGTCCATTTGAGATTCTTGAAAGAATCGGGATCCTAGCGTATCGTCTTGCATTACCGCCAAGGTTGGCACAAGTGCATGACGTCTTTCACGTGTCGATGTTGAGGAAGTATGAGCTTGACCCGACCCACGTGCTCAATTTTGAGGAATTAGATGTGGACGACAGAGTGTCGTACGTTGAAAGCCCGGTTCAGATTGTGGACCGTAAGGGGCAGGTCCTGCGTACTAAGACCATCCCGTTGGTCAAAGTGGTCTGGTAACACCACGGCACAGAAGGAGCAACCTGGGAAACCGAAGAATCGATGAGACGATTGTACCCCCACCTTTTTACTTAAAGATTGTAATAGGTTTAAATTTCGATGACGAAATTTTTATAAGAGGGGAAGAGTTGTGACAACTTGAATTTTCTGCGTTGTTTTCGATTAAATAAATCGGGCTTTTTGTCGATGTGTCTATAGTGCTATTCTTTGAGTTGGCCACTCACGAGATAACTGGACTATCTGGGGAAGCAATTAAGGAATCTAAATGCAATAGACTTGAGAATTCGATCAGGAATCGACTGTTTGACCGTGTCCATCTGCCGAGATCATTACGGCACTGTCGAAATCGATCAGAGACCGGAGATAGGTCGATTCGATTGAGATATGTGATCAGAGTGTGGGTGATTCCACCTGATTGCAAAATACTCGTTGATCGGCACTAGACCGATTTTTCTATCGTTTTGGTACCCGGTGTCCGTATTTGAAACCTCGAGATTTTCACGACAACCGAGAGTCGCTAGTGTGTCGAAGATGTACTTTGTGACTCGAGATAAATCGATCACGAGTCAATTGCACCAAAAATTCCTAAAAACTACCCGGTAGACTAGGTCACGCTAAAAGCGCGCGCTAGATTGAAATTAACCGCTTATTTGAACCCGATTTCAGAAATTGAAAGTTTTGTGGTGTCACGAGCTATTTTACGAATGTCGACTCATCCTCCGAGAAATTTTGAGAGATTCCGGAATTTTTACGGAAAACCGTTTCGGACGTCGCGGAAAATAAACGGAAATTCAGATTGGCCGAATTGAAGAGATTTTCAACTTGCAAGCCGAACTATATGGTATTGGAGACTTATAGAAAATTATTTGAGATTTTTCTACCGTGAAATTGGACCTCAATTTGGGAAATTGAGTGAGGAAATTAAAGACAAAAAAATGGAAATTCGAATTTAGGGTTTGAGGGCTGAATTTTGGCAACAATTTGGATTATTGGTGGAAATTAAACAAGAAAGTAATAGGGGGAAACATTGGGATATTTATGCAAGCCAAAAAGGGGACCACGCATTCAATGTATTGGATGAGGGTTGTTGAATTTGCTTTGTTTTCTCTCCCAAGCTGTCGAGCACGCTTGCTAATTTCCCTTCTTCTTCGCATGGACTCAATCTTCATCAAAAGCAGCTGCTCTTGTGTTTCTTTCAATTTCTTTTTTTTTTTCTCGCTCGCCGAATCGTTTCCCCTCTCCTTCATCTTCGGCCATTTGGCCGTGAACCACCACCCTTGGTCAACAATCAAGTCTCTCTCTCTTTTCTTGTTGACCGAAGCCTCATCCACGCGTCTTCTTCTTCAATCGCACGAAGCCAGCAAACGAAGCAACACCATCCTTGAAGCGCGGTTTGTGCGAGTCCAGCGAAGCCCGCAAGAAGACCCAGCAAGTTGCCAGCTCGCCCCCTCCTCCATCGCGTGTCTTCAACGGTCATATCTCAGCTCCATTTCCGCGTGGTCTTCCTCAGCTCAATGCCAGCGAGCTACTCCTTCTGTCCGCGTGTCTACAGCCCAGCGTTCAGCCCCCAGCTCGAGCAGTGAAGCCTGAAGCCCAGCAACTCCCTTCTTCGGCCCGTGCGTCTTCAGCAGCTCCTCAGTCGCGCGTCTCCCAGCTGCAGTCTTCCTCCACGCGGCTAGCGAAGTCCACGAGCGACTCGGCCCAGCAGTTGGGCCCGTATCCAGCCCGCATCAAGAGCCCACGAGTTCATCCACAAGCCCATCCTCAGCTCAGTGAGTTTCAATAGCCCAGCAAGCAGCCCATTCCAGCGAATTTGGTCCAACGAAGCCCATCAAGTTTCTATTTTCAGTCAAGCCCAATCTTGGAAGCCCGCGAAGTCAGCCCAGTTTTTGAAGCCCAGCCCAAGTTGAAAACAAATCTCATATTGGGCTGAGATTTGTTGGGCCAGGTTTGGGCCCGGCCCGAGTGTCCGCCGACGCCGCCGAAAATTAAGATTTCGGCCGCCGTCGCGTCGTCGTCGGGGTGAACCGGTTTTCGCGATACACCGGTGAGTTTATTCTCTAAACTCTTCTTAGTAGGCTTTGATGCTAAGTGGTGTTTAGATTTATTTAATTAGGAATTAGGTGGTTAGTTAGATTAAATTAATGATTTAATTATTTAATTGAGCATGTTAGGTGGTTAGCATGGTTTAGCTAAGGCCTATTTAAATTGTATTATTTATCTAGAAGGGTTCGGGAATTTTCCGGGTCCGTATTGATATTTAATTTAATAATTTTGGCCTAGGTTAGTATTTTTAGAAATTAAATTGAATTAATTAATTAATTTTCGAAATTAATTATTTATTAATTATTTTTCCGGAAATTAGGCCGGGATGGCCGGTGACCGGAATTTCGTGCCGATTGCAATGGTGTGGTTAGTTTCTGCAATTGAGTGTTAAATTATGCAAATTGAGTGATGATTGGATTTTTGGTATTTAATTCCGAAAATTGTGAATTTTCAATATTTACTCAGAAAATCCCGGGTGTTGGATTTTAACACCGAAAATGGTTTTTATATACTATATAAAATAGTGGGATTTTAAAAAAAAAAAAGAATGTCAATTTTTCTGGGTCGAGTTGACCGTGTATCCACACACGACTATTTTCATGCGTATTTCTAATATGAAGAAAAAGGCCAGGTTCACCATTTTAATTGAAGCATTTGAGTGCAATGCACGGTGCCCTGGGCCATATTTGAGTGATCGTGTGATGACAATGAGAAATCGTCCCGGGCTGTTGAGCTGGACGTTATCCCTATTTGGGATACCCCTTGATAAAGGGAAGCCGGTCGCAATAGATTCTGGACCCTATGCTCCTTCGAGAAAGCCGTCGACGAAGTGACGTGCCGTGCTCAATGGGGTGAGACGAAGCCTGGCAATGCCAGAAGACCGCCGAACTGAGAGTAGGCCGTGCTATATGCCGAGATCAAAACTAGGAACGCATGATGATTTGAGTATTGTGTTCCAATTAATTGAGCTTGAGTGATGCTCTGATTTGTGATATGAACTATACTGAACTGCAGGGTGGAACTGAGATGAGGTAAGTCTCATTGATTGTGTGATTGCGTGCTTAGGACGCTTCTTAGCGTCTTTTCCTCCTAGCTAAAGTTTAGAGCTTAGACTTGCTGAGATATTGTCTCACTGGTTATTGTATAACCACTTTCAGGGTCATCAAGTGGAGGACCTGGAGCTGAGAGGAGGTGATTTCAAGCATAGGTCGGATAGGACCGCTTCTTTTTGGAGAACAGTCTTTTGTAGTCTTTTGACCATAGACTCTTCTACTTGACTCAGCATATGTTTATAAAGGCATGTTTGTTTGTGAAATTATTGTTCTGCTTTTCTATCCCGAGATGGTTACTGTCAGGGGATTCTTTTTCGCTTTCGCATGTGCAATAAAGTAAAAGGGTCGGCGACTAGTCCTGGGAAGTCGCAAAATTTTATCAACCAGAGAGGGATGGGTACGCGCTCGGGGTTCGGGGCGTGACACCGTCTGCGTTCACACTAGATCTCAGGCCCTTCTCTCCATCGCCGTTCACGCCTAGAGCTGGTTATCGGTCGCCATCGTCAATCACCGTTGTTGGTCGCCGTCGCCGCTCACCGTTCACCATCATTGGTTGTCGTCACCGCTCACCATCGTCGCTTGTATAGGTTCGGCCCCTTCTCCCCCTCCCCTGTGATGAAATTAGGGCTCGATTATTTCATTAGGGCTCGCTCGATTATTTTATTAGGGCTCGCTCGATTATTTTATTAGGGCTCGATTATTTTATTACGGCTCCTATGGAATTTCTGTTGATACACTTCAATTGAAACTTGCTGACATCACACAAAGAGACTAGATTTCTCATTATTTTCGTGAATTTTTCTTTCAAGCCAATGTCAGAGTATGCTTTGATTGTTGAGTCATTGGCTATGCATCTCCTTAAGAGTATCCTAATAAAGCGGGTGATTAATGCATCTCTGAGAAGAAAATTAAGTCCTTGAACCACCCTGCTTGTGAGGCTATATAGGGTATGTTTATCAATCCAAAATCCTGAATGATGACATAAAGATGAAAAAGAGAACATAACAACTGTAGCTAGAATTTTATTGGTAAGGTTGCAAACTGAGAAAAAGTTTCAAGCAGGAAGAATAAGAACTTGAAAGGGTATTAAAGCATGTTTTGGTGAAGCTATTTCCTGGAATTGGCTCTACAGCTTGCGTCAGTCTTCTTTGAGAAAGGTATTGCCTGCTTGTCCAAATTTGTTATGGGTTAGGATAGTCTAAGACTTTGGAGTGATCTGTCTGTGCTTCATTTTCTCTTTGTTTTTCTTTAGCTTTAGCGACATAAAATGCTTCCAAGTTTAGTTGTTCTAATTTTAGTTTAAACTTCTAAAGGAATTTATAGGAGTCAGCGGCTGTGATTTGATTAAGTTGATGTCAAAGTATGCTTTGATTTGATTAAGTTGATGTACATTCTCTCACATTGCAAGTTTAGTTCAGTAGACAAAATTGCTTGGGCTGTGATTGTTGTGGGGACCTCTGTTTTTGGTTAATATTTTAAGGGAAGGGAAGGCAAATAATTAAAGTGCCGACCTCTTTTGGCTGTCATGTAGGGGCATATTGTCAGTGTGGGGACCTCTGTTTACTAAAGTCCATGAGAGTGGGGGGACTCCCATGTGCAATTGTCCAGTGATCCCAAAAACTAATGATTCTTTTTATTGTTCTTGGTGCAGTAATGGCTCATGACAAGGATTATGTCGCTGTCATAGTTTGCTACGATGGGGAATTTGTGATTGGGGAGGATGAGTGGGAGTATGAGGGTGGAAATGAGAGCACCATCTTTGTGGTTATAAAGAAGGCATCTTATATAGGATTTCTTAGGGATATAAAGACTTATTTGCCTTGTAAAGTTCAGAAGTTGCTGTATTGTATTCCTGGGAAAGACTTAAGAGATGGTTTGAGATGCTTAGAAGATGATAATTGTCTTAGGGATGTTCTATACCATTATCTTCATGGTGAAGAGGTAAAAATATATGTTGAGTACGGTAGTGAAAGTGAGGACGAAGATGATGATGGAGAGAGCGCCGAAGTAGGACAAGAAGGAGATGGTATTCAAGGTAGTACTAACGTTAGGATCGAATGAGGGCAGGATAGATATGATAGACATGAGAGGAGCGCAGATGCAGTTCACCAAAGTGATGATGACATAGGTGATGTGACAATCTCTGGATTAGATTGGGAAGTAGCTGAATCAACTGATGATGATGATGAAGGGTTGCCTGCTGAAAATTTTATAAGTGATAACGACAATGAGGAGCTTGTACAGTCAAGAATATAGCGAATGGATTTTTTGACAGCTAAGTTTGCAGCTTTGCAGGTAGTTGATGAAGTTCCAAACAGACCCGAAGGCCTTGCAGATGCTGGTGCTGCTGGCGAGGAGATTGACTATGAAGAAAGCGTCGAGAATGCTACTTCCTAGGATGAGCTTGAAGAAGATGAAGGACCTGTGCATAGAAGGAAAAGGAAAAGTAGTTTCCTTCTTATGATCCATCCGTTGCCTCTCCTATTTTGTCGGTAGGCATGAAATTTCATGATGCGAAACAATTTAGAGAAGCTATACTGAAGAACTCCATTGCTGCACAAAGAAACATTGACTTCATTAGAAACACTAAGACCTTTGTAAGAGCTAGGTGTTCGCAGCAAAATTGTCCATGGAAGATTTATGGCGCATTTGTTAGGAGAAGTGGATCTTTCCAGATTAGAGCCTACCAAGAGGAACATACTTGTTCCATTAATTTTGAGAATAAAAGGGTAACAAGTGCATGGTTGTCGAAGAACTTCTTTGAATTGATTAAGCTGATGCCTAAGATGAATACTACTCAGTTCAGGATGCTGGTGAAGGAGCAGGTAGGTATCAATATATCCAGGAATCAATGTAAAAGATCGAAGCAAAAGGTGATGAAAATACTCATTGGTTAGTACAGCGATGAATATGGACAGTTGTGGGACTATGCTTAAGAGTGTAGGCTGCAAAATCCTGGAAGTAGAGTGTATGTAGAGGTCGTGGAGAGACCACTTCCTGATATTGGGACGAAGTTCGATAAATTCTATGTTTGCTTCGATGCATGCAAATGAGGATTTTTATTTGGTTGTAGAAGGATTATAGGATTGGACGGGTGTTTTTTGAAGGGCTTGTGCAAGGGAGAATTGCTGGCCGCAATTGGAAGAGATGCAAACAATCAAATGTTTCCCCTGGCTTAGGCTATTGTGAAGGTAGAGAACAAGGACAATTGGTCCTGGTTCCTCAAAAATTTGATGACTGATTTGGAGATAACAAATGGGACAGGGCGGGCGTTCATGAGCGACTAACAAAAGGTAATGTTTGCTTTTTAAAAAATTTGGTCACTTGTTTGCTTTTTGATATCAACATGTCATTTGCTTACATTTTTTATATTTTGAATTATTGTAGGGACTGGTTCTAGCAATAGCTGAGTTGTTGCCTTATGCTGAACATCGAATGTGCGCGCGGCACATATACGCAAATTGGGCAAAGACCTATAAAGGGGACAAGCCGCAGTCGCAATTTTGGCAGCTAACAAAGAGCACGAATATGGCTGACTTTAGGATGGCCAAAGAAGAGGTGCTTCAATTGACAAAGGATGGTTATGATGCACTGTCCCAAACAGTGCGAAGCATTCAATGGGAGGATAATAGATGCTAGATGCAAACCCATTATCTTAATGCTTGAAGACATACGAGTTTTGGTCATGACTCGGCTGCACAGACAAAGAGATGAGACTGCAAAGTGGACTAAGCAATGTGGTCCTAGGATTGCTAAGAAATTGGATGACAACTTGGCTGCAAATAGGTATTGTCATCCCATTTGGAATGGGGATGAAGGATATGAGATAATGAAGGGTTCCGATAAGTATGTTGTCCATTTAGGTACGAGGAAGTATTCATGTAGATCATGGCAACTAAGTGGAATTCCTTGTGCACATGCCATATGTGTAATTCAATTGAAGGGCCACAACACAGAAGACTACCTTGATGATTGGTACAAGAAACTGAAATATCTTGCTTCGTATCAATTCATATTGCAGCCAAATAGAAGTAGCAAGTTCTGGGAGCCAACAGATCACGAAGCACCTCAACCTTTGCCACTAAAGAAGAGAATGGGAAGACCAAAGCAAAAACGAAGAATGACGGAGGGAGAGGACTCATGTCACCGTAGGATGAATAGGACAGGTGTATCGATAAAGTGCTCTTTTTGCCACATAGCATGGCACAATATTAATGGTTGTCAATTAAAGAAGCAGCAGGAACAATTGAGACCAGGTGAAGGGCCTAGTGAAGGGACTTAGAATCACAATCTGACTCAGACATAGACTCAGAATCTGATGAAGAAATTGAGGTAAGTCATTCTGCAATTCCTATCAAAGTTTAAAAGTATATAAATGAGCTTTGCTTAAATATCAATTCTTTTCTTAAAAGGATCTCTAAACTAAAAAATGAGAATTCATGGCTTAGGCAACAAGATCTTTCTCGAAAAGAAAAGTCTGAAATTTTGCAAAAAGATTTTCTACAAACAAAAGAAAGTCAAGATTTACTTGTCAAAGAAAATGATTCTTTAAAGAAAGAACTTTCAAATATTTCAACAAAATTTTCAAAGGGTTCAAAAACATTAGAGCATATCCTTTCCATACAAGTACCTTACTATAACAAGTCGGGACTTGGTTTCAATAAGGAAATTGATTCTCTAATAGATTTTCCTAAAGTCAAGGAAAGACTTAGACAAAGACCTCCTAGACTTGCGTACAAGAAGCATTTTCAAAGGATTTTTACAAAACCTGTTGGTCGAAATACCCTCAAGTGTTCAAATTGTTGGAGACTCAGAACACTTTGAGAAAGAATGTCCTAAAGTCTAGAGACCTATTAAGAAAGATTGGGTAAAAGCAGCATACTCTACTAACTCTTATAGACCCAAGAAAATATGGGTACCAAAGAAAATGTGAGTTGTTTTTGCAGGAAATAAAGAAAAAGAAGAAAGAGAATTTGGTAAGGAAGAATCATGTGATTTGATTTGTGAGTTGAGATTTGATTTAATATGTGTGATTGATTTGATATCTTTCTTAGAGATAATTCAGATTATTTTGTCTAATTTTATGCTCTCTAATTTTCTCATATTTTGTAAAGTGAAAATCTGTTTTACGTGATATTAATTTATTATGGAAGATATTCTTTCTTAGATACTCAAAGATTTTATTCTCTTTGATTTTATCGTGCTTTAGTGGGAATTTCCTTTTCGAGATATTATTGTGCATAATGTTCTTTCCTTAAATAACATGATATAATGAGTTAAGAAAGAATATTTGATTATCTATGGAGATTTTATATTTTGCTCTAACAAAATGGATGGATCCAAATTGATGGATACCAAAAAGGAAATGAGTTCATTGTAGGAAATTCTATAGAGGAATAATGATTGCGAATCTACGCTGATTTTGGTGCAATTAGAAAAGTATCTTATGCGAAGATTGTCAATGATCTTTTCTAATCAATAATATATTGCAAACATATACCTTAGGTAAGAGAATATATATATATATATATATATATATTTATCCCGCTTTGCAAATCTCTACATACATTTATCATGATTTTAGATGATTACGTATGAATTATTTATATTGCAAATATCTCTTGTCATAAATATAAGGCATTGCAATTTTTTTTTTTTTTTTTACTTGATTTTGCGCGTGATAGAAATATCTATTTTCTTTTTGTGAAATGTATCAATAATATATTTTTGACATTTATGCTCAAGGAAATCCCTTTGATCTTGAAAAGAGCTTGATTGAAGAAAATAAATTTTTATCTCGAATTTCAAAAAGCAAACGATCGTTGCGGATATTGTTTCTACGAAGGAAATAATGGAAAACTATTATGTTCAACGTGCAAATATTATCATGATGATAGGGGGAGAATCTGAATCCAAAAGGAAAGGAAAAGAATCATGATCACCTCAAAAAGGCAACAAATTGAGGGGGAGCATTGATCAATTATGGAAAAATCTTTTTGAATCGATCATGATCTTGATTATTATGGAAGGAAGGAAAAGGTAAATGTGTTAGAACTTATTAAGTTCTAAAAAATCCGGTTAGTGCATCTTTTATTACCTTTTGTCATCAACAAATCTCTTATTTACATTATTGTTTTATTATGAAAAAAATGGTAAATGAATTTTATAATGCATCCGTGATTTTTATTGGATATTTGCTCATATATATGATCGAAGTGAGCTATATTACATATCTTTGATATTCGACTTACTTTGTAAAAGCTGATTTTTTGAAAATTGTGTTTCATGCAAGATATATTTGTTATCGTTTTATATTCTCTACGTGATACTATTTTATTGTTATCGCTTTTTGATTATGAAAAAAAAGGGGGAGAGAATATAAACATGCATATGTGTTGATATTAGTTATTGAGCTGCGATTATTTTTCTATATATTGTTATGCTCAATCTATTTGCTATCTTTTGCTATCTTTTGATTTGAATTACATTATTCTTTGAGATTGCCATGATTTATTAAAAGCGTGTTTACACATCTGCATATTCAGAGATTGTTTAGTCATAATAAAAAATAGGGAGATTGTTAGGGAAATCCCTTATGATGTTTTGAAGATGACAAAATAAATCAAAGGCTACTAATGTGTTTAATAGTTGAGTAACAAACTATGCAGATGATAGAATGTGTAAATGATATTATTAAGGTTTATATTTGGAAGAAGCAGAAGATAGACTTTATGCTGAAGTTGAACTTATTCAGATTGTGTTTAGACCTTAAGACTAAATATGTTCAGAAGCAGAATATGTTCAGACTTACGTTCAGATTGTAAAGTCTATTTCAAACAGAAGACACTCAGACTTTACTTCCAACAGAACACTCTTAGACTTTACATACAGAACGAGACACAAGTTCAGAACGTAGCAGATTCAGAAGGAAGCATGTTCATAACGAAATAACTTCACAGAACGTAATACAAGCCCCAAACATATAACGGCTAGTGATCTGGTTTAGATTTTACATCAAGATAGATTTAATTAACTCAATTTAATTGATTGACAATTGGATATTGAAGACAAGAACTTTCTAAACGGAGAAGCTCTACTTATGGAAACTAAGATTCTGTTTGTATGGGCCATCAGAATCAACTTGGGATTCTACTTTTGTCACTCAACGGCTACCAAATCTTCTAGATACAGATCTGTCCAATGGGTAGATTGGAAGACGATCCTCTAGATACTGTCCAACGGCTAGTTTGGAAGTGGAGGAGTATTTAAAGAGATCAGGGACCGATGAGCAAGTAAGAGACAGAGCATAGAATTTATAATTCCAAAGTCCAATTGAACTTCGATCATACACTTGTCTTTGGTGAGCTTAAACATTTGTGATCGTGAGAGAAATACCAAAAGAGTGACTTAGTGAGATAGTGTGATCTACCACTGAGTGTTTGCACTCAAAGTTGTAATCTCTTGTTGATCGCATAGTGGAATCCAGTAGAAGGCTGTTAGGACGTAGGCTTGATCTAAGTCGAACCACTATAAATTTCGTGTGTAACATTCTTTTTCCTTAACTCTTCTCATTTAAATTTGTTGCATAATTACACATTATTTCAAAAGTCTGTTCCATCGCATAACGGATTTTGAACATCTACTAGAAGTTTGGTGGCTCGCTTATCAGACTCAAATTCTTATTTAGACTTTGCTCACAACTTATTTTATTTCGCATTTACTTGTCAAGACTTCTTTTAAACACCTATTCACCCCCTCTAGGTGTTCGTACTAGCACTTTCAACGACGACGATGGTAGGTGTAGAAGTTGGATGGGCCTAAGATTTCATAAGATCCCAACATCACTCGCTTTGTTGACTCCACAACTACAATGCATAGTCCGACAGTGAAGTTGTGATGGGGTGTAGAACGACGTACTGTGTTGTAGGCTTTGTCAGAGTATTTGGTTGCGGTGAAGACTAATCTTGATTTCGGATGGTTCATAGAATTGGATAGTAAGAAGGTAAGCAATGGTGGCAGTCGACGGCCAGGAGATAATGCAGGGGTCGAGTCCCTGTGAAGAGAAAATCTTTGTATCAATTCGTCTCAGGCCCTTGAATCAGAAGGAAATTTCTAGGAATGATGTATCGGATTGAGAATGTATCAATGACAACACCATTATCTACAGAAACAATCTCTCTGTTTCAAAGCGGTCCATGTACCCAGCTGCCTACACATTTGGTAATCGAATCCCTTTCATGAAGTTTTTTCCTTTCTTTCCTCTTTGCCTTCGCTTGAGCACATTTTCGTTTTATGTTGGATCTAGCATCCTTTTGGTCTTGAGCCCACGTCTTCAAATTCCAACAAATGTTTCTAATGATGGACTTGCATTTAAGGAAGCAATCTGTTCAATATCTCTTAGTGTTATGTGTCCTCCATGTTGGCTGATTTGCAGACAGAGTTTTCCGGTGTGATTGCTCCACAAGGTAAGTGTACGAGGAAGGAGCCAAGAAAGTTGCTCTTTCAGTTGTCAGTGGGATAAATGGTAAACTTTAACCTCTTCCCCTTCCTTTTGACATTGTTTTGTTATGTTGATATTTGCCTGAGATTGCAACCATCGGATGCTTAATGTTGCAGCAAGTGTTTTTGCATATGGACGGACAAGTAGTGGAAAAACATACATTATGAGCGGAATTACTGAATACTCAATGGCAGATATATACAGCTACATAGAGAAGGTAACAAGTCATATACTACCTAAAGATCTCCTCCATTTTCTCTTGCAACTTCTTCCTCTAACATTTGCTTGTTAATAAAGACATTCTCTTGTTTCTCAATAGCACAAGGAAAGAGAATTTCTTTTGAAGTTTTCTACGATGGAGATCTACAACGAGTCTGTGAGAGACCTCCTCGGTAGTGATAGTGCTTTACTGAGACTTCTAGATGATCCGGAGGTAAATTTCTTTGTACTGTGCTGAGGAACTATGAGCTCATCCAACATCACCATGAGAGCTAGCTCTTTTGACAGAGAGGGACTATAGTTGAGAAACTTACAGAGGAAACACTGAAGGACTGGAGCCACTTTCAAGAACTTCTTTCTGTGTGTGAAGGTAAGGACCAAGGCTATTCAGTCTTGTGTTGGATGAACTTTATGGTTGCATTCTATATCTAGCTTTACAATGAAATGCTTAGGCTGATCATTTGGATTTCACAGCTCAAAGACAGGTTGGAGAGACATGCCTTAACGAAGCTAGCTCAAGATCACATCAGATTCTCAAACTGGTAATGGTGAATTTTATCTGTTTTGTGGTCAATTCCTATTAAATTGTCAAAGATTGAAAGTTCGGCTCATTGTTTTTGCTGCCAGAGAATTGAAAGTTCGGCTTGTAAGTTCTTGGGGAACAACAATTCAAGCACTCTTTCTGCTACTGCGGTATGAATATTCAGTACTTAACTTCAACCTATATACAGTTGCCGGGAGAATATAATAGTTTCTTTTGGCTGCAGAACTTTGTGGATCTAGCAGGAAGTGAGAGTGCATCTTAGTCATTATCAACTGGTGCAAGGTTGAAAGAGGGCTGCCACATAAATTGCAATTTGCTAACTTTGGGAACAGTTATTCGCAAGTTGAGGTTGGCCTTACAGCTTGTTTATTTATTGTCTTCATCTTAGAGATCTTATAACTTAGTTGGACCATGCACTGACATGAACATAGAGCACCCCTGCAACGCCTTTAATGTGCCAAAGGTCCTTTTCTTACACAATGCTAGTTTACCTGCATACACACATGTTATATGGATAACAACATCATGAACGACCAAGCCTTCTCCCACAAAATAGGACAGGGTATACAGATCCTGTTATGCATTGTGCACTATATCCTATCCTGCTTTCAGTATTATCCAGATATTGAGCTCTGTTTACACTTTCCATCCTCCATCAGGGTTTGTGATTGCTGCCTGTGGCAGGTTTAGTGCATGACCACCCACATGTTTAGTTCCATTTATGCTTGTCTGCCTACCTGTTGTGACTACCAAGTGCTCAGAGCTAACAATGGGTTTATCTTTGCTCTCCTCTAGTAATGTCAGGTACCTTTTGTACCACATACTTGGGTCAATTCATTAGACATGATATTGACCAAAAGAATTTGTTCTATCTAGTCTTTGGGGGGGCTAGTTTTGGTTTCTCAAGCATAAATTCCACTGCATAGTTGAAAATTGTTGTCTTGAGGGTAGGGGATTAGTTTTCCGGGCTATTGACTAAGTTTTTAGCCTTCAGCTCCATATAGGTTACCATGCAGATTTTAGCATCAAGAAGATTAATTGTTTCAAAGCAAAAGAAGTCAAGAGACCTAAGAGTAGTTGTTTAGGTTTGTTTGGAGCAAGTTTGACTTTTTACATTTTCCTTTTCTTGTAGTGTTTGAAATTTGACTTTTATTGCACATTAAACATCTTAAAATTTTAAAATATATGAATATTACATGTGTGGTTATATAGACTCTTTTTGATATATTTTTTTTAAAACTTAAAGTGTCTTTTATTTTCTTTATCAATGTTTTAGAGGAAAAGTAAAAAAAAAAAAAGAACTTATAGAAATTCAAAGCAAACCATCCGTGATGATGTTTTACCAATTTTTCATCTTTGATTGCATGAACAGAACAGTTATTAACATTATGATCCTATAAGAAATTGGGAGTTGGTGGAAGTATGACAGTCTTACGCTCTCTTTTCTTTCAATTTATGGTTGATTTATTTTTAAACTTTTGATTATTGATCAAACACTATTTGAATGGCTCCAGTAAGGGAAGAAATGGACATATTCCTTTCCGAGATTCCAAACTGACTCGTATTCTGCAATCCTCACTGGGAGGAAATGCTAGAACTTCCATCATCTGTACAATGAGTCCTGCCCGAAGTCATGTTGAAATACACTATTGTTCGCAAGTTGTGCTAAAGAGGTCGCCACAAATGCACAGGTCAATGTTGTTATGTCTAATAAAGCTTTGGTAAAGCATTTACAGAGAGAATTGGCTAGATTGGAGAGCAAGCTGAGAAATACAGGACTAGCATCTGTTTCATCTGATACTGCTGTGCTGCTTCGAGAAAAGGATCTCCAAATTGAGAAGGTGATGATTCCGCCTTAAGGCTTTTAATATTGTAATTCGATGTTTCTTATATTTTTCGAGGCTTTTCTCTTTGTCTATGGAAAAGGGAGGTAGTTGTGTGTAATTATCATGCATAAACTAGGTGTGTCTTTCAACTTCTTAGTACGGCTGCTGTGTCAGAAAGTCTATTATTTCTTTTGTACTGATAATGAATTCCACCTGTTCCATTAGGTTGGATAACTTTCAGTACACAATACGTGCAATTTCCATCTCAATTGACATCTCTTGACCAAGCTCATCCACTTGGAAGTTCGTGTAAAAGTTGGTAATTTAACTTGGGAACCTAAGACTTAACAGAGGATTTTAAGAGAAATATCTTCGCCTGGGCTTTTTGACCTTCCCCTGCAGAATGCAAATTTTCCACAACTGCGAATTTTCTTGATCTCTCTCACCTTAGCATGTCCCTTTGGACCATTTGCTAACATTCTGCACCTTTGGGCAATTACCCACAGCTTCACCATTATGCTGTTAGCATTTATAGCTGTGACTTTCTGATCAGCTATTCTTTTATGTTATTTATTTATTTTTTGGTGAAAAAGATAAGTAGAGCTTATTTGAGCGAACCTTCTGATTTACCTGGATGTCCAACTGATGTTTTCTGCAATCTTTTTCTCCTCAAAATTTGTGAGATTTGTCCTATTAAATTACTTTGTTCCTTTTTTCATATTCATTCCATTCAAGTTTTGCCATGATGCTGTCAACAGGCATCTACTTCAGAGCTAAAAGCATACAAACCTTCACTATTTGTTGTAATTTGGCATAGAAAATTGGATGGCCAGTAGGTTTTTGTGCATTTTCCTGTGCTGGGATGAGTAATGACTTCAGCTGGTACCAAAATCAGTTCTAATTTGTGAAGAGCTAACTATGCAGCTTATTAACTGGCCTTCATAATAGTTTTTGTTGTGGCAATTTTAAGATTATGTTTGTAAATTTCCATGTTGTCACTCCCGTTAAAGTTCGATGAACAGTGAAGCATTTTTTGTCCATTTATAAATCAGGAAACCATTTAACACCTTATTTCTGTGGTTGTATCCTCTCACAGCTCAAGAAAGAGATTGCAGAATTGTCTCTACAGGGAGACCTTGCTCAGTCTGAGGTTCAGGATTTGCACCGATTGGTTGTGGATCACAAACCTTCAACTGCACAGGTGATTCTACTTTGTTAGATTCCTTGATGGATTTGCTGTCCTCAACTTATAACACCAGTTATTCCTCAATGAATCGTCTGCTGATTTAATACTTCAGGTGGATGCATGCGGTGATTACCCTAAACTTTGCGTGCGAGGTTCATGGGAACTCAAGAGCCCAATTTTAGATACTCAACATTCTTTCTCTACAGATATTCCTCATTTTCTACGCTTTTCTTGGGGTGGCCTATCATGTCTGCTACAAGCTCTGTTTAATTCTTTGCTTGTGCAATTTTTGACTGGGAAATGGGAGAAAGTATCTCCCAGAATGAGGTAAAGTTGTGTGCTTTAATAAAACAATCTTACATATCCACGTCAATATTCCTTACTTTGTCGAACTAGGAGTTGCAGAGACAAGTAAAAATGAATTTAATTTTTTGTGATGAAATTCCATCCAGCTGAAGAGTTTAACACTTTATCAGCACCTCTGATCTGAGATCAAATGAGAACATTCGTTGGCTTATCTGATTTAATATAGAATACTAAAACCAATTCAAAAGAAAGTCATTACTTTCTTCTAGATTTCGACAATTAAGGATTTGGCTTTCAAATTGCTTGAGATATTAGATGTTCACAATTTTTAGAATTCAATTACACGATGTACAATTAGGATTCAATTGCATCTCTAATATCAATTATATCTTCAATACACTTGATAAAAAGAAGCGAAACCCATGCTTATACACACATTATCAACTTGTCAGACAAGAACACTTGCTCAATGAGAATGTAGCTTGTAATATAAATATCCACATAACATATAGTGCTCATATAAAATACGTGAATATCATGTTATTATCACATATTAGATATTAATATGGTAGGAATGTCGCCATGTTAATATGTGCAAACTAATTATTAGACCAAAACTATCAATAGGTTTCACAATCATACAATCATTGGATTGTATCTCGCATTCTGAAACCTATCAATACATGAAATGGAGAGAACCAAACTTCCATTTACTGCATTCCCTTTAGAAACTTTTCCCTTGCTTTTCCTTATCAATTCGCAAGCACAAAAGGATCGGTCCGTTCTCTTACTTCTGCACAACATATTGCATTCTCCAGAATTTACCCAGATCGTAAGAAAGTAAATATTCAGGCTTCAAATCATCTGAAGTTCATTCGAACTTGAACAACTATTTCTTTTCTGGTATGGCTTCTCTTGTCTACAACAAGCTTTGTAAATTCTTTGCTTGTGCGATTCTTGAACAAGAGACGGAGAAGGTATCTGTGAGAATAATTATGATAAAAGTTAAAATTAGTCGAGCAAAGTTTGCTTGCGAAATCTACCGAATCCCTTAGTATAACAACTTTACACATCCATCTTAGTGCTTTTTCTTTGCTCTCAAGTGTACAAATAATTAATTCGATCGGTTGATTAGGGTTGTAGGGAAAATAATCAAAACAATCCCAAATCTATTGCAATTTTTCCAATTCAGTCCCAAGTCTTTTTTTTTTTTTTTTTTTGCTAAGTTAGTCCTAAACTTTTTACAATTGTGACAATTTAATCTATCTAACCAAATTTGGCTAGTTGACGCTGATGTGGGCACCTCTCTCTCTCTCTCTCTCTCTCTCTCTCTCTCTCTTGGCTAGTTGACGCTGATGTGGGCACCTCTCTCTCTCTCTCTCTCTCTCTCTCTCTCTCTAGATCTAGCAAAGCCTCGCCTAGCGACGGGACCTTGCCATTGATTTGGTGAAAATTGCCCTCGTTAGTGGCCGGCGGGGATGAGCCTCACCCTTAGGCGGCAAGGTCGAGCCTCACGGGCCAACGCCTCGGCCTGTCACCGAGGTCCGGTGACCGGGCTGGGGGAAGAAGGAAGGAAGGAAGGGCGAGAGGGGTGGGGGGAGAGGGAGAGGGAGAGAGAGAGAGAATAAAAAATAAATAAAAATAAAATGAACTATTAAAAATTGACATGTCAGCATCGATTGACCAAATTTGGCCGGACGGACTAAATTTGCACAATTACAAAATGTTCAAATTGTGCATTTGTGCAAATGCACAATTACAAAATGTTTAGGACTTCAACCCAAAAAGAAAAATACAAGTTTTATGATTAAATTAGCTCATAAAAATTTATGACTGAATTGGGAAAATTGGAATAAGTTTATGACGATTGTGGTAATTTTCCCGGGTTGTAGAGATATAAAAAAAAAAAAAAAAACAACAAGAAGCTAATGCCACCGAAATACCAAATTGATATATCCTTACCACATTTACTTTAAACTAATTTTTGTGTTACAAAAACTTTCAAACTGGTACAACCGTGTCACAGTTACCCCAAATTGATATATTCATGACATATATAAATCTGGGATTTTTCGGAGTAAACGTGATATAAATGCACTAATTCGGGGATAAGTATTGGTCTGATGTACCGGTTTAGGACATAAAATAATTTGGGATAAATGTGACACGAGTGTATTGGTTCGGGAGTTTTATGACACGAAATTAGTTTGGGCAAATTGTGACACGAGTCTAGCGGTTTTGAATTTTTATGGTATTAACCTTAATAAAGAATAGCCCATTAAGAATTTACCATTTTAGTGAAACTCCACCTACCTTAAAATTTTATATTGTATAGAAGCTATGGCTCGTATGGCCTATTAAATAAGCATTGGACAGAAACATCTAATTAACTAATTGGATAATCGAAATCATGCCAATAACTATATGTCATGTCTTCGTTGCCAAGGAGAGTTCCTCCGGTAAATAGAGAGGAACCCGTTACGCTTCTCACTTCAAGCAAAAATAAGAACCACCATTTATTGCATCAACGGGGAATTAGTAAATAGTAAAATTTCCGCATGTGATCAATGTATCTTCTTTCTATAATCTATAGTCATCTAATGAGAACATTCGTCGGCTTATCCAATCTTAAATAGAATACTAGAATTAAAATAGCGTAAATCATTACTTTTCTTCCGGGTTTCTTCAATGAAGGACTTGGCCTTCAAATTGACGGAGATATTCAATGTTTAAAAAGTTTAAGGATTTAATTAAACAATTCTACAAATTTTATTATTTAATCGCACCTCAGATATTAGCCATACTTCAATATGCTTCCGGAAGAAGTGAAGCCTGTGCTGCTACACACATCGTCAGTTTGTCCATAAACACACTTGCTCAAAGAGAATATCTTTCGTGACGTCTCTATTCATATCAAATAACGTGCTGACGGAAAGTACGTCAATATTACGTCATTATCACATATCAGATATCACATGGTATAATCGTTACCATGTAGGGTGTGTACGGGTGTGTTTTCTATGTTTTGTTGTTCTACATTTTGTTTATTGTTTTTCTATGATTTTCTTCAAAACGGTCGCCTCTTCGTTAGATTGATTCTATACTAAGCCAAGTCTTGACCGAGGGACAAAGAAAGTATCCGGTGCTTTCCTTGTTGATAGGTCAAATAATTAATATGCCAATCAAGATTTGGATTTTGCTAAAGTTCAAATTCGAAGATGAGAACGGACACTTGATGCACTTCACGCAAAGTATAAAAACACTACAAGTGCTATAATTATCTTACGATACTCACTTGAGTGCCATAGTTATTTTTATCACTTAAGTGCCATGTTTTTTTTTTTTCATTTTTGATCACTTAAAATGTCATAACTTCTCAAAATATTATTTACTTAATTCTCATAACGTTCAACCAACCTCTTAAGTTACATAACTACAAAAAAAAGGTTTATCACAAGTGTCCTGTCATGTTGGATTTCTGTCACTCGTGTGAAATTTTTCAAAAAAGTTATGATACTTAAGTGAACATATTTTAGAAGTCAAGACGTTTAAGTGATTGAAAAAAAAGTTAGGTCACTTAACTAAACACCTTTAAAAAGTTATGTTGCTCAAGTGAATGAAAGAAAATGTTATGATACTTAAACGAGTGTTATATAAAAGTTATGATACTTTTAGTGTCATTTCCCCCACCGCTCTAAGACAACAATGAGCCCAAGAAAACATGAAATTATCTTCTTCCTCAAGCGAATTCACACCTCAAGCAACAATTCTTAACCCTAGATTGCCAAAACAAAAAGGAGACCCAAAACATGCACTTTTCAAATCGTTTGTCAATGCTCTCTCGAAGCAAGACGAGCACTAGATTCCATTCCTTTGTGATCATATAAAGCAAAATCTAGGGCTCAAATCGAGCATGAGCGTTACAGCTTAGCTCGCTTGTGGTTATCCCGAGCCCTAGATCCGGATCTAGGTTGATTGACCTCCATCCGATGATGCGCCGTCAAGGGTAGTGGGCGGATGAGGTTAAGGTCGTCCACAACGCAGTCGGCAAGGAGAAAGAGAGGGACTATTGAGGAAAAGATCGATAGAGCGAGGGTGTCATGTCCACTAACATTAGTGATGCCAAGGCCATAGCTGCAGAGCAACTTCTCAACGTTTTCATTTATGCCGACCTAGATGGAGACATGGTTGAAGTTGGCTAGTGGCTAATTGTAGTCGTCTAGTGGGAGGAAGAAGAAAATGAGGAAAAAGAAGAAAGAAAAAGTAGGAAAACAAGAGAAAAATGGCACCGAATTGAAACGCCTTTGCTCTTGCTGCGAAAGTCTTACTTTTCCGTCGACGTGCGGACACTGGAGTGCCATAGCAGCGCAAAGGGACACTTAAGCTGCCATAACTTACAAAATGTACACTTAAGTGCTAAAATCGGAGCAAAGGGATCACTTGAGTGCCAATCCGACCAAAATTCGGCCAAATTGCATACGTGGCATTTTCCGGCGATTTCCGGTGACTTCTTTTACCGATGTGGCAAATTTTTTTTTTTAAAAAGCCGACGTGGACGACAAAACGACGTCGTTCATCCACATTGAGTGCGTTGACCTAAACGACGTCGTTTAGGTCATTGTGGCTTAAGCACACCTGGCCGTTGCCGTTCCTCCCCGTCCGCGTTCACACTAGATCTCAGGCCCTTCTCTCCGTCGCCGTTCACGCCCAGAGCTGGTTATCGGTCGCCATCGTCTGTGGCATCCCAAAAATTAAGGGAAAGCCCTAAGGTGTCCTAAAGCTCTTAAATAGGTAATGAATTTACCTATGGGTTGTGTTTAGCCTTTAGTTTTCTTTTAAGGCTTTGTGTTTTGTGCTTGTGTTCTTAATTTATTTTGAAATTTGGATTATAGGATAAATTAATGAGAATAGTCTATGCTTGGCCATGCATTTTATAGATTAAGTTCCCATAGATAAAATATTATAGGATTATGATTATGTGAAATTTAGTAATTAAGTCCCTAAAAAGAAAGTTCAAAAAAAAAAAAAAATATATATATATATATATATAGAAGAGAAAATTTGATTGGGCCTTGGGCCCAAGGGTGGACCCTAATGGGCCAAGTGGCCGGCCCATTAAGGCCCACAAGGAAGGGCTGCCGTCGACCCATAAGGGGGGGGGGGAGTGGCTGGCCCACTTCTCCCAAGAGGCCCAAGCCCAAGCCCATTTGCATGAAGCTTTGCCATGTGGCAAGAGGGCTTGCCATGCATTGGGCCTTGGGGGAGGCAATCTAATGATTGCCTTTTGGGGAATTATAGGAGAGGGTAACCGGTTTGGGGGGAGAAGGAGAGAGAAAGTGTCGCCCAAAGGAGAGAGAGAGAGAGAGAGTTGCGCGAGAGAGAAAGGGAGAGGAGGAAGCCGAGAGAGGAGGAGCCGTCCGTTCGCCGCCGTTCGCCGCCATTCGCCGCCGTTCGCCGCCGTTCGCCGCCGTTTCTTTTGTGTTTAAGGCAAGTTTAGGGTCCATTACTACTCTTGCATGTGTGTTCTTGGATGTTTAGAAGCTAGAAACCGAAGCTAGGGTGGGTTGTTTCTTGATGAACCTTGCTGTTTTCGCATGAATCACTGGAGTCAGAATCTTGTGGGAGCTTGCATGCATGTTTGGAGCTCGATTTTGACTTGGATCTCTTCATGAAAGTTGTAGCCAACACCTTGAACTACAACATACTAAAATTTCGTGCAAAATGATGAAGATTTAAGGGGTCAAAACCCCATCCTTCGGAGAGCTCTAGATCTGGACCTACTTTGCTGACCTTGTGGTAGATTTGTGGCTGCATGCTGGTTTTTACCAAGAATCTCTCTTCTACTCCTTCACGAAACTTGTAGAGCACATCTTAAAGATCAACATACTCAAATTTGAAGCAAAATGAACAAGTATAGCTTAGGGAATCAACCTGTTCTTGAAGATGATAAATCTGGAGTCGCGGTACGGGACACCCGAGACTTCACGAACCCATATGGAGGTTATTATTTGGAAATTTGACTTAAGTTCCTTCATGAAAGTTGTAGGGGATCTTTAGAAGTAAAACATATCCAAATTTCAGAGAAAACGAAGAAGGATAGGTAGGTTAAATCTCAATATTTCGGACATAGGACTCTGGACGTTTCGGTGATCTGACCCGTGGCTTCGTATGACTATACAAATTTATTTAAAACGAATTTGGCCTAGATTCCTTCATGAAAAATCTAATTTAGTGTCTTAACTATAACCTGGTAAAATTTCATAATTTTCAGAGGTCGTTTGGGCATTTTAATTGAATTACTTAGAAAACTGCACATTCTGCCTTTGTCCGAGAATTTCATGCGGTAATTTTAGGAATATTACCTTTTGTGTAGAAATTGATTGGCTATGTGTTTTTCTGTAGAAAATCACTATTTTATTGTATTAAATTATCATATGCTTTAATTTCATAAATTTGGGATTTGTGTGATTATTTAATTTAATTAATTGCAAAATAGGATAAGTTGGAATTTAAATAAATTCTAAATGAATTTGGTAAGTAAATTGTTTTGAGTGGCATATATTCCATAAGGACTTAATTACTATGAGTGATTGCATTTTACTGCATGTATGTTAATGATTGATGATGTATGTATAAGAACGAAGGTGATCTTGTCTTGCCATTACATCATGCGCATGGTATATTGAGACCTAAATTGGCAAACATGAGTAATGGTAAATGAGGAAGTTGTTTGTGGAGGATGATAATGCCCGGAATGTATAGAGATACATGGCCGGATGGCCACAGGAGTATCGGGATGCCCGGAATGGTTGGGTGCCGGAAGCCTCGGAGGTCTTTGCCCGAGGGGATGCCTCGTGATGCCGGTTGGGATGCGAGATGCCGGGATGTGGGGGTGCCGGATGCCGGTGGCCATGAATGGCTGAATGCCGGAGGTTCTTCGCAATGCCTGGATGGGGTGCGAGTGTAAAGTATGGGATAAAATTGATGATCCCGAGAAGGAGTGATGTGGTGATCGAATTGAAAGCTAAAAGTGGAAATTGAATCATGCATATGTGACATGATATGATGATGATCACCTATGATATGATGACATGATGACATGATGACATGATGGCATGTATATAAGATATGATGATGATATGCATATGCGACATGATATGATGATGATCACCTATGATATGATGACATGATGACATGATGACATGATGGCATGTATATAAGATATGATGATGATATGCATATGCGACATGATATGATGATGATCACCTATGATATGATGACATGATGACATGATGGCATGTATATAAGATATGATGATGATATGCATGAATGATATGATATGATGATGATCATCCATGGCCTACGATATGTACGTGTTATGGTTGTGATAATGATGTATGATGTCATATACATGGCTTCGAGGTAAGTATGCTTGAATGTATGAACGACATGTATGATGTTATGATTGTATTGTATGATGCATTGAGTGGTTATTGGATTCCTTTACCTCGCCGAGTGGTTGTACTCCCCTTCGGGGACCAACATTTCAGATTAGCACGATGCCACTCCCTACCATCACGCGGGGAGTATTTTACGGCCTTCCTTCGACGTGGAGGTCGAGGTGGCGGAGATTGACTGTCCCGCCGTCCGGGTCGACGTTTATACGGATCCGTACGTTTGTGATGTATGATGTGGGCTTGTGCGGAGGCCCGGTTGTACGGAGTTCGTGTCTGTCCACATTCGCCGCGATGGAGTGATGATGGGGATCTTTTGCCACCCCCACCGCCCGACGCACGGAGATGGGTGTGACGGCCCGCGCGTGAGGGTAGGAGTTGGTAACTTTTTGGGATATGGCCGACACTAGCAGTCTGAGGGGAGGATTATACACGTTGATTTTAGTGGGTCGTGTGTTCCTTTTTGGGTCGAAGGCCGAGCGTATGGATGAGTCTTGGCCTACCTTTCGTAGTACCGACCCGTGAAAAACCCTTTGTAAATATAAATATGTAAATAATAGTGGTTCGGCCTTGTGCTTTCTTTCGATTTGCAATAGTTGGTGTGCATTGTGTTGTCGTTAGGGAAGCGGAGAAATGGTGAGACTCGCCTCTTATTTTCGCTGTGAGCTGCGCAAATCCCTAAAGCCCTTTTCAAAAAAAAAAAAAAAAAAAAAAAAATTTTACGTCTAAGCCTCGGCCTGAATTACAATTCGTTTTACTAACGTCATATAAGTTGTTTTTGCCTTAGATTTTAACGCGTAGTGTCTGTGGCGACCCTATCGGGTTTTGGGGGTGCCACATCGTCAATCACCGTTGTTGGTCGCCGTCGCCGCTCACCGTTCACCATCATTGGTCGTCGTCACCGCTCACCATCGTCGCTTGTACAGGTTCGGCCCCTTCTCCCCCTCCCCTATGATGAAATTAGGGCTCGATTATTTCATTAGGGCTCGCTCGATTATTTTATTACGGCTCCTATGGAATTTCTGTTGATACACTTCAATTGAAACTTGCTGACATCACACAAAGAGACTAGATTTCTCATTATTTTCGTGAATTTGTCTTTCAAGCCAATGTTAGAGTATGCTTTGATTGTTGAGTCACTGAATATGCATCTCCTTAAGAGTATCCTAATAAAGCAGGTGATTAATGCATCTCCGAGAAGAAAATTAAGTCCTTGAACCACCCTGCTTGTGAGGCTATATAGGGTATGTTTATCAATCCAAAATCCTGAATGATGACAGAAAGATGAAAAAGAGAACATAACAACTGTAGCTAGAATTTTATTGGTAAGGTTACAAACTGAGAAAAAGTTTCAAGCAGGAAGAATAAGAACTTGAAAGGGTATTAAAGCATGTTTTGGTGAAGCTATTTCCTAGAATTGGCTCTGGCTTGCGTCGGTCTTCTTTGAGAAAGGTATTGCACGCTTGTCCAAATTTGTTATGGGTTAGGATAGTCTAAGACTTTGGAGTGATCTGTACGTGCTTCATTTTCTCTTTGTTTTTCTTTAGCTTTAGCGACATAAAATGCTTCCAAGTTTAGTTGTTCTAATTTTAGTTTAAACTTCTAAAGGAATTTATAGGAGTCAGCGGCTGTGATTTGATTAAGTTGATGTCAAAGTATGCTTTGATTTGATTAAGTTGATGTACATTCTCTCACATTGCAAGTTTAGTTCAGTAGACAAAATTGCTTGGGCTGTGATTGTTGTGGGGACCTCTGTTTTTGGTTAATATTTTAAGGGAAGGGAAGGCAAATAATTAAAGTGCCGACCTCTTTTTTGGCTGTCATGTAGGGGCATATTGTTAGTGTGGGGACCTCTGTTTACTAAAGTCCATGAGAGTGGGGGGACTCCCATGTGCAATTGTCCAGTGATCCCAAAAACTAATGATTCTTTTTCTTGTTCTTGGTGCAGTAATGGCTCATGACAAGGATTATGTCGCTGTCATAGTTTGCTACAATGGGGAATTTGTGATTGGGGAGGATGAGTGGGAGTATGAGGGTGGAAATGAGGGCACCATCTTTGTGGTTATAAAGAAGGCATCTTATATAGGATTTCTTAGGGATATAAAGACTTATTTGCCTTGTAATGTTCAGAAGTTGCTGTATTGTATTCCTGGGAAAGACGTAAGAGATGGTTTGAGATGCTTAGAAGATGATAATTGTCTTAGGGATGTTCTATACCATTATCTTCATGGTGAAGAGGTAAAAATATATGTTGAGTACGGTAGTGAAAGTGAGGACGAAGATGATGATGGAGAGAGCGCCGAAGTAGGACAAGAAGGAGATGGTATTCAAGGTAGTACTAACGTTAGGATAGAAGGAGGGCAGGATAGATATGATGGACATGAGAGGAGCGCAGATGCAGTTCACCAAAGTGATGATGACATAGGTGATGTCACAATCTCTGGATTAGATTGTGAAGTAGCTGAATCAACTGATGATGATGATGATGAAGGGTTGCCTGCTGAAAATTTTATAAGTGATAACGACAACGAGGAGCCTGTACAGTCAAGAATACAACGAATGGATTTTTTGACAGCTAAGTTTGCAGCTTTGCGGGTAGTTGATGAAGTTCCAAACAGGACCCGAAGGCCTTGCGGATGCTGTGCTGGCGGCGAGGAGATTGACTATGAAGAAAGCGTCGAGAATGCTACTTCCTAGGATGAGCTTGAAGAAGATGAAGGACCTGTGCATAGAAGGAAAAGGAAAAGTAGTTTCCTTCTTATGATCCATCCGTTGCCTCTCCTATTTTGTCGGTAGGCATGAAATTTCATGATGCGAAACAATTTAAAGAAGCTATACTGAAGAACTCCATTGCTACACAGAGGAACATTGACTTCATTAGAAACACTAAGACCTTTGTAAGAGCTAGGTGTTCGCAGCAAAATTGTCCATGGAAGATTTATGGCGCATTTGTTAGGAGAAGTGGATCTTTCCAGATTAGAGCCTACCAAGAGGAACATACTTGTTCCATTAATTTTGAGAATAAAAGGGTAACAAGTGCATAGTTGTCGAAGCACTTCTTTGAATTGATTAAGCTGATGCCTAAGATGAATACTACTCAGTTCAGGATGCTGGTGAAGGAGCAGGTAGGCATCAATATATCCAGGAATCAATGTAAAAGATCGAAGCAAAAGATGATGAAGATACTCATTGCTCAGTACAGCGGTGAATATGGACAGTTGTGGGACTATGCTTAGGAGTGTAGGCTACAAAATCCTGGAAGTAGAGTGTATGTAGAGGTCGTGGAGAGACCACTTCCTGATATTGGGACGAAGTTCGATAAATTCTATGTTTGCTTCGATGCATGCAAATAAGGATTTTTATTTGGTTGTGAAGGATTATAGGATTGGACGGGTGTTTTTTGAAGGGCTTGTGCAAGGGAGAATTGTTGGCCGCAATTGGAAGAGATGCAAACAATCAAATGTTTCCCCTAGCTTAGGCCGTTGTGAAGGTAGAGAACAAGGACAATTGGTCCTGGTTCCTCAAAAATTTGATGACTGATTTGGAGATAACAAATGGGACAGGGCGGGCGTTCATGAGCGACCAACAAAAGGTAATGTTTGCTTTTTAAAAATTTGGTCACTTGTTTGCTTTTTGATATCAACATGTCATTTGCTTACATTTTTTATATTTTGAATTATTGTAGGGACTGGTTCCAGCAATAGCTGAGTTGTTGCCTTATGCTGAACATCGAATGTGTGCGCGGTACATATACGCAAATTGGGCAAAGACCTATAAAGGGGACAAGCCGCAGTCGCAATTTTGGCAGCTAACAAAGAGCACGAATATGGCTGACTTTAGGATGGCCAAAGAAGAGATGCTTCAATTGACAAAGGATGGTTATGATGCACTGTCCCAAACAGTGCGAAGCATTCAATGGGAGGATAATAGATGCCAGATGCAAACCAATTATCTCGATGCTTGATGACATACGGGTTTTGGTCATGACTCGGCTGCACAGACAAAGAGATGAGACTGCAAAGTGGATTAAGTAATGTGGTCCTAGGATTGCTAAGAAATTGGATGACAACTTGGCTGCAAGTAGGTATTGTCATCCCATTTGGAATGGGGATGAAGGATATGAGATAATGAAGGGTTCCGATAAGTATGTTGTCCAATTAGGTACGAGGAAGTATTCATGTAGATCATGGCAACTAAGTGGAATTCCTTGTGCACATGCCATATGTGTAATTCAATTGAAGGGCCACAACACGTAAGACTACCTTGATGATTGGTACAAGAAACTGAAATATCTTGCTTCGTACCAATTCATATTGCAGCCAAATAGAAGTAGCAAGTTCGGGAGCCAACGAGATCACGAAGCACCTCAACCTTTGCCACTAAAGAAGAGAATGGGAAGACCAAAGCAAAAACGAAGAATGACGGAGGGAGAGGACTCATGTCACCGTAGGATGAATAGGACAGGTGTACCGATAAAGTGATCTTTTTGCCACATAGCATGGCACAATATTAAGGGTTGTCAATTAAAGAAGTAGCAGGAACAATTGAGGCTAGGCGAAGGGCCTAGTGAAGGGACAGTTGGAGAAGGAGAAACAGAAAGGCGAAGTGAGTCAACTATTCTTCAGTCGACGACAATAAACCCAGTAAGTCATGACAATTGTGTTTATGTTGCTTTATGGTTTGTTACCAATATGTACATAGATATAAGTGACATGTATGTCATGTTTTTGTCTTTGTCAGGTCACCGTGACATGTGAAGAATTGGCCGAAGCCCCTGCTGTACTTGAAACTGAAGGATCTGTTCAAAGAAGTCAAGATAGAAGATAGCCACCTGAAGGATTGGCCGAAACCCCTGCTATACCTGAAACTGAAAGGCCTGTTCAAAGAAGGCAAGGTAGAAGACAGCCAGCTGCAAGATTGGCTGAAGCAACTTGAGGGCCAATTAAGTCGACTGTTCTTCAGCAGCAATAGAGAAAAAAATACCCGGTAAGTTCAATGATTTGAGTTTACTTTTCATTTACGTTCTAATATGGCCTGAAGTTATATTTATGATGTCCTTTGCCTTTTTCTCAGGTTCGAATAAGGCAAGCTAGAGCTCAGCTGCCAATAAAGGGCCCAACTGAAGGGCCACCATAAGATCCATCACCAAGGTCATCACAAAGGCCACTAGAAGGGTCATCACAAGGGCCACCACCAAAGCCAACCGAAGGTGTCATTGAAGCTGAAGGCCTAACTAGAAAAACAACCAAAAGAAAGCCAAATCAAGAGCCACCTACAAGAATGCCATCTACAAGACGCCTAGCTGAAGAATTGGCCGAAGAAGCCCCTGCTGTAGCTGAACAGCCACAAGAGCCCAAGAAATCACATGCGAGAAGAAGAGGCAACCAATCACAAGTACTTGAAAGTGACGCTCCCCTTCGAACAAGAGGGGCTCTTGGGAAGAGGCTAAAACAATATGGTTATGGCCTTTATACAGATGAGCTTTCTGGAACAGTTATTCTTAATGTAAGTTTTATAGGTCGCTTTTAATTTAATTTATAGTGCAAACTTTTGTTGATAATTGAGTTTCTTTTTGAAGCATGGGAGAAGTTCAGAGGTTCTTATCTCTCAAGGCCCAACTCAAGAATCAACGGCTGCGCCAACAAAGAAGAAGACATTGCCTGCGCCAACAAGAAAGAAGAGTAAGAAGAACCCGGTGGCGGGTCCATCGAATCGGTTCGGCCTACAACGGTTGCAGCTCCTTCGAATCGGTTTAGCCAAGGACAATTGCAGCTCCATCGAATCAACGCATCCCAAGACAGGTTGAAGAAGAAGTCTCACGTCCGGTTAGAAAAAGTGCAAGGATTATGAATCAAGTGCGAGGTCCATCAAAACGAGCACGAAAGGAGGCATTGTGCATATTGATTGATGAAATGGGATGTGATATGGTTTATGGGACGAGGAGTCGTTGTAAACATCTCGTGGATGTTTGTTTTTTTATTTTATTTTATTTTATTTATAATAGTTTGTCATTGAGTTAGTTGAGTTTGTGAGACTTAATTTGTCATTGAGTTTGTGAGACTTCATTTCAATATCAATGGAACGGTTGCTGCTTGTCATTTTTGGCATGCCTTTTTCATTTTTATGATTTTGTTTTTACTTTTACTTACTGCTGCTTCTGGTGGTGGATATGTGGTGGTGACTGGGGTGCTCGTGTGGCTGGTGATGGCGGCTAGTGAAGCCTGGTGGTGGCGGTTGGTGAAGCCTGGTGGTGGTGGGTTGGGTTGGAGGTTTTTGCTGCACCTGGTGCAAGATGTAAGTGTGCAATATGCACATCTTACACCAGGTAGTGCTGGTGCAAGCTGGTGTAAGACACCTTACACTAGCAACTTATGCAGCAACATACCACCAGCATAGTGGTGGCTGGTGGTGGCTCAAGTGGATGCCTGGGATGCTTGATGTGGCTAGTGGTGATGGCTGGAGGACGATGGTGGCTAGTGGTGGGCGGTGGTGGTGGCTGGTAGTAGCCAATGGCTGGTGAAATGCACAAAAAAAATGGCACTTAATTGATCACATTCTAAAAAACCTAGCACTTAAGTGTTCACTTTTAACAACAAGTGGTACTTAAGTGATCCTTTTAATAATTTGACACTTAACTGACTTTTTTTTTATCATGACTGGCACTTAAGTGATCACTAGATACAACTTATAGCACTCGAGTAATCACTCACGTCTATTCTATGTATATGGTGGTTTGTAGCAAAACAAAGAAGCTGCTGGTTTATATATTTGCTGCTGGTTTACACATTTGCTGCCGGTTTACATTCAATTCAAGTAAAATAGTGACCACAACACATCGACCCGATATACATTCCATCATCACCGATTTATATTTGAGAATAAGCAAAAACATAGTATAAACAGTATTTGTCGAAATCATTCATTCCATTTCCTTGACCTCCCCACAAGCACAAGAAGTAACACATAATACATATGACAGCCCAAAAAAAAAATTGCCACAACCATCTTGTAGACAACACAACACTTCTTCTCATCTTCCAACAAAATAAGTCACTTTTCATTCAAAACAAGTACATTTCTCCACACATTTACAACTATGGCAGTCGGATAAACTTCTTCTCATCTTCCAGTACTTTACATTTCATGATAAAGTAGGATAGACAAAAAAACAGCAACACAATAAACGCTTGGTAACACTTCCGTTCAATTTTTATCTTTGAAACTTCATTCTCCAAATGCTTAACAGAAGATGCTTGAGCTTGAGCTTGCATTGAGTCAACATCGTCCAAGTCATCCACAAGCGTAGATGGAGGTTGATGACATCCATCAAGTAGGTCCAATATAACCTCTGTGGCTTGGTGAGAGAATTTCGCATTGACCCATTTGAAGTATTTGCACTTCGAGCTTCTCTGTATCGGGCACATCCATAGAATCTTTTCCCGGGATTCGTTCGAGTCCACGATGTTCCTTTTGGACTTGGTAACCCACAAAAACAGAAACGCTCGCCTTCTCCTTCGTTTCGGTGAGAGAAATTTGAGCCGCTGCTAAAAGTCCTGCTCTCCATTTCCAATATTCGGTGGTAGAATTTGGGGCAAATCGAATTAGGATGCGGGATTAAGGCTCTAGCGATTCAATGGCATTTTGGCCGATTTAGGGTTTTAGAATTAGGGCAAATGGGGAGACGATGGCGTTTTCGCTGATTTAAGGGCTCTATTTTGGGCTAACACTCGAAACGACGTCGTTTGGGGTGAATTCGAGCTGACTCAGCTCTCCGGTGAGAAATATTAATATTTTAATGCCACGTATGATTTCCGGCCAGCTTCGCCGAAGATGGCACTCAGGTGTCCCACTTTTCTTAAAATATGGCACTTAAGTGTACCTTTCGTAAGTTATGGCACTTAAGAGTCCTTTTGTGCCAAGTTATGGCACTTGAAGCGTTCTTTTGCCGTTTCTCGTCGGTGGGTGAAGATTTGACTTGCCAATGAGCTCGAACTTTTATTTGAGATTAGTTGGCCACTTTGAGACCTTATTTGAGACAATGTGTACTCTAGATTCTTTTTACAAAAACAACCCTATTTCAAGCCATTGTTTGAAATTTTCCCTTAGAAAAATAATTAATAATAGACTATATTTAAAATGTTGAATGAGTCAATTTCCTTTGGGTTTGTTTTTCATGTGTTAGTAGTCTATTAAGCACTCCTATTATGTGGGGTTGTTGCTGTACATGTTAAGTTAGTGGGCTATGGTAGTTACTTATTGGTGTATAGTTACTTATTGGTGTAAAGCCTATATAAAGGCTATGGCTTCAGTTTTATAAATTTTTGAGTAAACAGTTCTTCTTCTTTCATGTATATCTCTCAATCTTATATTTTCAACAGTGGTATCAGAGCAAGGTTAGGAAGAAAAGTGTGTGTTTGAGTGCTATAAAAAGGTGAGAACCAAAAGAGAGCTTTTTGCAGCAAGTACTCTCGTTTGCAGTAGTCAAAAGAGAGTATTGCAGCAAGCTATTTTCATTTGCAGCAGCAGCATGTTGCTTTAGTAGTGGTTCTATTTTTGCAGTAGCAGTATTGGCCTCAGAAACATTCGTACAGCCAGCTAATGGAGCATGCTAATGGAGAATTTTCTCAAGTCCAAAGAATATTGGGATGTTGTTTCCTCGGGAGTTGCCAAACCTGAAGAAGGATTTGTGTTAACAGTAGCACAAAAAACAACTTTGGATGCATCAAAATTAAAGGATCTCAAGGCCAAAAACTACCTTTTCCAAGCAATTGACCGATCCATTTTGGAGACAATTTATGACATTCTGAATTTTAAAATCTGTTTTCAATTGAATGAGTCGGGCTTTTCATCGACACACCTATAGTTATATTCTTTGAGCTGATCACTCACAAGATAACTAGTTTAGCAGGTGAAGCCGTTAAGGGATTTTAACGTAATAGATTTGAGAATTTGTATAGAAATCGACTGCTTGACCGTGCTAGTTTGCAAGGGTCATTACGACACAGTTAAAAATCGATTAGAGATCAGAGATAGGTTGGTTCGACTGAGATATACGATCAAAGTGTGGGTGATTTCACCAGATTGCAAAATTCTCGTCGATCGGCATTAGACCAATTTTTTTGTCGTTTTGGTACCCCGTGCCTGTATTTGAAACCTTGAGATTTTCACGACAACGGAGAGTCACCAATGTGTTGAAGATGTACGTTGTGGCTCGAACATAATTGACCACGGGTCAATTGCACCAAAAATTCCTAAAAGCTACCCGGTAGGTTAGGTCACGCTACAATCGCATCAGATTAAAATTAACTGCGAATTTGAACCCGATTTCAAAAATTGAAAGCTCTTTCATGTCACTATTCATTTTAGGAACGTTGACTCATCCTCCGAAGATTTTTCTGCAAACTGAGATTTTTAGCGAAAATTCAAAATAGGGCCGTTTTTGTCCAGAAAATTCAGAGGACCGTTTTTGATCGCGTTTTTAGGATGCAAGTTGGTTCTATTGGCAAGGAAAAATGTTAAATGGTCGAGGACACCTTGGTGGAATTTATGGGGACCGATCTAGGTCCAATTGAAGAGAAATTGACTCAATTTAGGGAAGTTGTGACCAAAATTCGTAGGCCATGGTCCCCTCAACCTTTTGGACCACTTGGGGAGTGTTCTAGGGGGATATTTGTGCACAAAATTGGCTGAGGAAGCCAGCCAATTGAGGTGGGACCTTGCCAAGGAGATAGAGATGAGAATGAAGACTTTTGGGGCCAATGAGGGACCCCCTTCTCTTTAGCCACTTCTTCTTCTACCTTAGGCTTGCTTTCTCCATTTTCAAGCCCTTGAAGCTCCAAAAGTTGCAGAGAAAACGCTAGCCACCCCCTTGCCGTCGCAAGTCGCCCGCCGAGTCGCCAGACCGCCGCGTCGCCGTCGTACCCCCGGCCGCGAGCCCGCACCCGTCCGCCGCTCGTTTCGCATGTTCCGCGAGCCCAGACCATCCCCCAAGCCTCCCTGGTTGCCGTAAGGCTCAGTCAGAGCTCCCCTGGCCGCCATCCAGCCGCCGGAAGCCCTGCCTGCTTGCCTGCTCGCTGGTCCACCTCAGCTTGCCGTTCCGGCCCTGGTCTAGCTTGCTCAATTCTTGGACAGAACCGAGCAGCCCATCCAGCCGTGAGCCTTCTAGGCCCGTTTTAGTCCTCTTCTGGGCCCTGTCGGGAGTCGCCGCTAGGAGGTTTTTTGCTCGTCTCCGCGTTGCCGTCGTCGTGGACTCATCGGATCGTAAAACCGATGAGTTTACTCACTAAACTCTGCTTAGGGAGTTAATGATGCTTAAGGGTTGATTAGTTTAGGCTAAGCATGGTTTAGGTGGTTAGTTAGAACGGATTAGCGATTTAATTATTCGTTTATGCTTGTTAGGTGGTTAGATCGGCTTAATTAAGGACTAGATAAGTTGTATTATTTATCTAGATAGGTTCGGAATTTTTCCGGGCCCGTTTCGGTATTTAATTAGGCATTTCCGGCTTAAGTTTCTATTTATGGTAATTAATTGCATTTATTTTATTATTTTTGGTATTTATTTAATTATTTATTATTTTTCAGAAACTATATCGGGATAGCCGGTGACTGAAATTTTGTGCTGATTGCTATGGTATGCTTGGTTTATTTAATTGGGTTCTAATTTGTGCAAATTGAGTGGTAATTGTAATTTTGGGTATTTATCCCAAAATTGAGTAATTTCGGTATTTAATTAGAAAATACCGGGCGTCAGTTTTCAACGCCAAAAATGTGTTTATGCACTATATAATTAGTGGGATTTTCTAAAAGAAAGATATTGCAGTTTTGGCTCAGGTCGATCGTGTACCTACACACGATTATTTTTATCGAGTATATTTTTAACACGGTGAATCATCAGCTTGTGAGAGCATTATTTGCACGTCAACTTGTGAGAGTAGTATACTATATCAGCCTATGAGCTTGATATGTCAGCTTGTGAAAGCAGTATACATTATATCAGCTTGTGTGAGCAACGATCGTTTATATCAGCTTGTAAGAGCAACAATTTATATATCAGCTTGTGTGAGCTACTATCTATCTATATCAACTTGTGCAAGCTACTATCTATCTATATCAGCTTGTGAGAGCTATGACCATCTATTTCAGCTTGTGTGAGCAGTGGTTGTATCAATTGAATTGATAGTATCGTATTGATATATGGTGTTGAATTTATAGATGGTACTGATTGATAGATAGTATTGATGGTATCGAATTGAGTGGATCGATTGATCGATGGTTGGAATTGAATTGAGTTGATTGGTTGAGTATATGAATTATACTAACGTGCAGGAAGGAACTGAGGCAAGGTAAGTCCTTTATCTTGTGTGTGCATAGACTACCTTTAGGCGTATTTTCTTCCTAGTCGGAGTTTAGGGGGTGAACTTGCTGAGACATTGTCTCACCCCGTCGTGGGCTCAACATTTTCAGGTCCTTAGATGACGAATCCTACTGAGCATTTTGGCCGACCCATGAGGGTTACCGAGTGGGTTTTTAGCTACCCCGATCCCGGAAGTCACTAGATCTATGAACTTGTAGTTAGGGGTGTCAATGGGTCGGGTCAGGTTGGGTCAGGTTTTGTTGCTACCCGACCTGACCCGAAACACAAAGGTCACACACTATGACCTGACCTGAACCGACCCGAAACACGTTAGACCATCTAATGTGTTTCGGGTCGGTTCGGGTTGGGTTGCTGGGTTTCCCACTTTTTTTTTTCACCTTTCTTTTCTTTGGGGTTCAGGTTGGGATGGTATTGTCAGTAGGGTTAATACCATTAGGGTCTGTTACCATATTGGTCTTCAAAGTGAGAGAAAGCTATGCTCATATTTATAGTTTTAATGTCATGTGCATATGTCAATGCAATAGTTTTGTTTTTCCCTGGTTTTGTTCTAACTTTTCACGAATTGTTGGTTTTTTAATGACTAGGACAACTCCTCTTTTTACTCTTTTTCAAGAGTAAAAAGAATCTGAGTTCAAGATGGAAGATCGTGAATCACATAATGACCGAGAGTACATAGCCGAATCAAGCAAGGAGGATGGCTTGGCAGTTGTATGTTTCTGATGGGCTCTACAACACAAATAGGCACTGTATGTAAATGGAGTCGTAAGGCTTGATGCATGCTGAGTGCATGTGTTCTTAACACTGCGAAGTACTGAGAGAAGGTGTAAGACCAATTCTACATTCAATAGCAGACAATTTTTACATCGCATTTGTGTCCAAACTTGAAATATAGAACAGTTACTCATTTACACGATTTTGGTGACAGCAGAGGGTAATAAATCAAACTGGAAAGCCTAATTAATGCACTAATGTCAAACAAGGTGGACAACATCATTTTGCAATGGCAGCACGGGCATGGGATGAACTAATTAAGCTCCTCTTCAGGCAGATCGTGAAGATCAGAGAAGCTTTGATATGACATGACAAGAAGTCCAAAAGGCATTTGAGGCAACCCTGAGAAGTACTGGGTTCTGATAGATCCTGAAAAGAACAGATATTGACCACAATTACGTTGTGAGAGAGAGAGAGAGAGAGAGAGAGAGAGAGAGAGAGAGAGAGAGAGAGAGAGAGAGAGAGAGTTGCAAAGGTCAAGAGCTGGATAAATCTGCAAGAGTATGGAGGTTAAGAATTGTCTAAAAGAACAACGTAAGATTCAAACATGCTCCAGCATAGAAAATATAGGAAAGTCACATGCTGAAAATAATAAACCAATATTTGAAAGGAGATTAACACACCCAATGGCTGTTGCCCCCCAGGATGCTACGTTATAGATGACTTTGCTCCCATCCCATGCCTTCCGGAGCTTTCCTTTCTTCTTTTTCACAGAGAATGTCTTGCTAAGAGCTAATAGGAAATTGAAAGTATACCAGGACTCTTCTTATCAACCAGTGATGCATAAAATGTTATCCCCTTTCCATGCAATAATTTCAGTTGCGCTTTAGTAAGCAATTCCATTCAAATTACAAAAGTAAAAGGGAAAAAAACTAGTATGATGACTAAGCAGACTCACCTATATTAATACGAGGAAAGTTTCTGAAAAACCAAACGCCAATAAGATTTGGTAACAGCTGAAACTATCAAGTAGTGCCTATAGCCACAAGTAAGACAGAAGAGAGATGATATATAAAAGCTGATGGAATACCCTGCATCAATTGGAGTTCTTGTCACAATTCATCATAGCTGATAGAAGCATATAAGTATAAAAGGGAAATTCTCAGAGATAGCTTTCTGCTGTTTTTATTTTTTATTTTTGAAGCATCAAAGTTACCACCCAATGTACTTTAAAAAATAACAAGACTACTTAGGTTCTAATTGCTAATAACCTCCACTTAACAAGTTGCCCACCACCACATTAGAAGACAGAGTGATCATCGTTATGGAGGTTAAGGTTTCTCTTTCCAAATATGATATAGAAACACAGTCCATATCAACTTACATTTTTAGATGCCGACTGCCATATTTGAAGGAGAAAGATACATAATGGAACAAAAAACAAGATAATTTCTCCAATAATAAGAATTTTTGTTAATTCTTATAGTTCACAAGGAAACCCATTTCAGTGGGAACACAAAAGTTCAATTGAAGCGATGAGTGGAAAGACATTCTTACACATGAACCGAAATGTAAAGTTTTTTTTCCAACAAATAACTTATAAAAAGACAGCACAAGAGGTTCAAGGATCAGCCATATTTAACATCTAAATCAGTGGTGAAAGAATATGCCTCTGTGGGAATGACCATCTTTTCATGGGAAGGTTTTCAGTTTCCGCAACACCATGCAAATTATAGAATTGGAAACTTGAAAAGCATATCTCGAAGAGCTTGCAAGATTAGTGTGATTAAAAAAATTACAATGGACAATTTGTTTATGATGGATGGAATCCTTTCAAGATACAGAGCAGTGTATCAACACCAACAACTGTCCACCAAATCCTAAGGCATGATGCAGGAGCTTTCAAAGTTTGATAGATTGAGCATACTATATACGCTGAGGAATTGTTCATATGATGCATCATTGCACGTGCCTAGCAGATGTAAATAGAAAAAGCATTTAGGAGTCATACCAAAGCATGATAAGCAAGTTCAACTTATTGAAATGTTAAGAAAGCTTGCCCCTTTGTTCTTTCCCCTAAATACACAAAATAGAACACTTATCTATTACCTAGAGACCTAGACAGATAGTGGCGACTTTTGCGGTGGAAATGTCACCCCTTTTAACAGCCATTGACTCGAAAATGAGGTTGGGACACCTGGAGTGCCAAAACTTGGCACAAAGGGACACTTAAGTGCCAAAACTTCGGAAAGGTACACTTAAGTGCCAATTTCAGAGTAAAGTGAATCACTTAAGTGCCACTTCAGCCAAAATCCAGCCAAATTGCTGACGTGGCAAATTTATGGCGAGTTGGATGCAAAACGGCGTCATTTTGCACGCCGACGTGGTGAGAAAATGTACAAATGACGTCGTTTTGTGTCTAATGTGTAAATAATTAATATTAAATTAAATTAAATTAAATTTAAACTTAATTTTGTTTAAAATATTCTAAAAATAAAAAACTTAAAATTAAAATTAAAAATTGGGGGGGTCGAAGGGGGCGGTTAAGGGTTGAGCCCTCATCGCCGCCGCCGGAAGGGCCGGCGACGGAGGGGGGAAGGGTCGGCCGGGGTCGCTAGCCCCGGTCGATCGGCGGCGAGGGCCGCGACCCTCGCCCTAGATCTGGGGTGAGGGCTCACGGGCCCTCGCGCCTCCCCGCCGTTGCCGAGAAGGGCCGACGACGATGGGGGAGCATCGGCCGTGGTCGGCCGGGCTTTGGCCGGGGGCCGGCGTCGCCGGGCCGATCGACGGTAAGGGCCCGCGAGCCCTTGCTGGATTTGGGTGAGGGCCGCGACCCTCGCCCTAGATCCGGGCGAGGGCTCGTGGGCCCCGCGGCTCCTCGCCATCGCCGGGAAGGGACGGAGACGGTGGGGAGCATCGGCCGGGTCGCCGGGCCTTGGCCAGTGCCAACGACGGCGGGAGGTGGCGAGGGCCCACGAGCCCTCGCCCGCATCCGGAGCGAGGGTCGTGGCCCTGCCTGCATCTAGCGAGGGCTCGCAAGCCCTCGCCGTCGGTCGGCCGGGGCCGGTGACCCCGGCCGACCCTCCCCCTCCATCGCCGCCCTTCCCGACGGCGACGGGGTGGCGGCGGCGATGAGGGCTTAGCCCTCGCCTACCCCCTTCGGCACCTCATGTTCTTTTTTTTTTTTAATTTTTTTTAGAATATTTTAAATAAATTTAAGTTTAAATTAAATTATTTTATTTTATATTAATTATTGACACATCGACACAAAACGACGTCGTTTTTGCATTTTCTCGCCACGTCGCCGTGCAAAATGATGTCGTTTTGCATCCAACTTGCCGGAAAATTGCCACGTCAACAATTTGGCCGGATTTTGGCCGGAGTGATACTTAAGTGATCCACTTTACTCTGAAACTGGCACTTAAGTGTACCTTTCCGAAGTTTTGGCACTTAAGTGTCCCTCCGTGCCAAGTTTTGGCACTTGGGCTGTTCTTCACTCACTCGAAAACATTCAGCAAGAAAGTACAGCACTAGCTATTCCACCATTGACATTCGTGACTCAAAGTAGGTTCAAACGATACGATCACCATCTATCCAAAAAAACAAGAGTCATTAGACATTCACTTCCGCCATAATCACTGACTACTTCAGCCCTCAAGAGAACAGGATGATGCATAAACGAAACGCTCAGATTAAATTCACTAGCGAAAGTGCAAAGCATATTGCATTTCCACTCCCATCTCCCGAAAATCCATGAAACAAACCGAAAAGACAACGCCACCAGAAAGGCACACGCACCATACATACCCTACCGACTTCGGCGAATTTCTAGAGCGTAATCGAGGACTATAGGGGAGAAGCAAACCTTGAAATTCCGTTGGAGGCTATATCGGAGCTCAAGGTCGAGAGCTAACTCGTCCTCCTCCTTGGCGTCACCGGCAGCAATCGACTAATTCGACAGCAGCTAGAGTTCTGGCAGTCGTGAGCGAAGGCACAGTCGTGTTGTCGGAGAAGAAGGCGGAGCCGAGAAAGATGAGAACGTGTTTACTGTTTATGTTTGTTTGCTTGTTTGGATTTGGAGTTATTGTGTTCAGGGTCGAACAATGTTCCAACCCTACCCAACCCTAAACATATATTCTTTGCTTGTTTTATATATGTCTCTTAAACAGTATCAAGACACGAAAGAAGTATAATACTTGTTTCGTGTTCGGGTCGGGTCGGGTCGGGTCGAGTCGGGTTTTTTTTACACCCCTACTTGTAGTGACCACAGTCTAGGTCGAAGAGGATCTACTGTGGCATCCGAAAATTCCAACTATCCTCAAATATGCAATAGCCGTGAGTAATCGACGGGAGTATCATCGGTACCACATTTGGCCTAGTTTCGTCGCCACTCGACGTCCCGAAATATTTACTTTTGGAGAAAAAGAAATTCGTCTTTGAATGGCCATATGAACAATCTCACCAACAACCACGTTATTGTATCTCTTGGACCGAACCTCCTATATACATTGTCGCGACCCCATGTAGCCACGTAAGTAGTTATAATTCAACCCACGCACGTGCTGAAATTAAAAGTTTAATTTTGGAGAAGTTGGACTGCGCGTGGACGTCTCTTCATCGTACGAACTTAGCAAGTAAAGAAACAAATTTTAATCAGCATGCAGCCCCTTCTTTCCGCACGTCAAGAATCGTGCAACTGGTCAACCATTGAAGGAATTATTGACCAAAAGGCCACGTGGCTTCCCCACTTGATTGCCATCGAACAAGAAGCCCACGGAGAAGTTGTGTTGGCACGGCAAGAGGCGAGATCTGCATGCAGGAGGCCACGTACACCCCAGCTGTCTTCGGTTCCTACAGCCACCGAAAGAAGCCCCATGCAATTGACTAAATTGTCAACAAAGTGAGGAACAAAAGGGCGGATTAGTCGAGAGAGTGAGGGAGAGCTTCGTACGAAACCAGTCAGAGGGAGAGAGAGAGAGATCAATGAGCGGGGGAGTGCAGTGAGTGAGTGAGAGAGTTCGCAAGTGTGCAGCGAGCAAGAGTGAGGGGAAAGAAGGACCACCCTCTGCCGTGCTCGTGCGTGTCGCCGCCATCGACGTCGCTCACTGCCGTTGAGTCGCACCATCGCACCGAACCCCTCGCCGTTAGCATCGTAGGAATTGAGGCAAGTAGAGTCCGTTAAATCTACACTTTGTTGCTGTGGTTTACTTGCTGTGATGATGTGTGATGTATGGTGAAATTCGAATGGAGTAGAGGTGAGTATTTTTTACGATGAAGTAGCTGTGTTCTAAGTCTTGTATTCTGTTTTCTGAAGAAACAGTTTGTCCTTTGGTGAGTTCGTGGGTTGCATGCAATGTTCTACTTGGAATTTCATTTCAACTTCTTAATGAAAGTTGTAGAGGACTTCTTGATGGTTAACATACTAAAATTTGAGAAGAAATGGAAAAGTATTGAGTGGCAAAACCCTTTTTCTTCGAAAAGACTAGATCTGGAAAACTGCTCTTTGACCTCTTACGATTCTGTTAATTTTATAAAATGTTCCAGTTCGAATTTGACTTCGTGCTCTTGATAAGATTTGTAGATAACATCTTGAGGAACAACATACTGAAATTTCAGAATAAATGAACCATTAATAACTAAGGAAACTATTTTTCTTCAACACAGGTAGATCTGGAAAACGGTACTGAGAACAGGAAAAGTAAATTGATTTTAACTCTTAATTCAGAACGAATTGGACTTCGATTTCTTCATGAAACTTGTAGAGAACATCCTAAAGACTAACATACTCAAATTTGAGGTAAAATGAGCAAGTGTAGCCTAGTGAATCGACTTTCTCTTGAAAACGGTAAATCTGGAAATACGGTACTGGACACCCGAGACGTCTTGGACCCATATGGTGATTATTCTTTGGAAATTTCACTTAGATCCCTTAATGAAAGTTGTAGGGGATCTCTTGAGGCAAAACATATCAAAATTTCAGAGAAAACGAAGAAGGATAAGTAGGTACAAACTCGATATTTCGGAGATAGGTATACTGGACGTTTCGGTGCTAGAGTCAGAAACTTCGTACGACTGTAGAGAATTATCGAGAACGAATCGGGCCTAGATGTCTTCATGAAAAATCTACTTTAGAACCTTGACTATAACCTGGCAAAATTCCAGAAGTTTTGAAGATCATTCGGGTATTTTAATCGAAATGTTCCAAAAACTGCGCAATCTGACCTTGTCCGAATTTTTGCATGTTGTAATGTGTGAGCTATATCTTTTTGTGTGAATCTCTTTTGGGCATGTGTTCTTCATGGAATTGTTGCCTTTAAGTCTTATCTAGCACATGCTCTGATTTGGTGATTTTGAAGATCATATGGATGTGTAATTTAAATGTTTTCCAAAATTGTGCAATCTGGTATTTCGGAGTTTATGATGTGGGAATGCATGGCCAATACTATTCTGCACAAATTTCTTTTGGAGGAATTTCCTTCAAGTGATATCTTTATCTATGTCTTAGCTACAACATAGTTAAATTTCATGATTTTTGAAGGTCATTTGCATATTTAATAGATTGTATTTTGAAAACTGTGCAATCTGTATATTTTCGGAATTTATGATATTGGAGTGCACGGCCTATACTATGTTGTGATGCGTGGTCTGTATGAATTACTATGTGAATCATGATACTTTGGATTATTATCCATGCAATGGTGTGATGGCTTTCATGCATTTCATATGACATTAAAGAAATGATGAATTTTCCATGATCTCAAAGAACGATTTCATTTAAACCATTGCATCAAAGGACATTTTCCCAATGCATATTGCATGATTTCAAAAGAGTGATTTAAACCAACTGCATTGTAAATTTCAAATGTGAAATTGGAAAAGAGATGTGTAAGAATATGGATGCCGTCAGAGGTGTGAGCCGACGATGCCCCGGGAGTATCGGGATGCCCGGAGTGTGTGTGCCGGATGCCCGGAGGTGTGTGCCGGATGTCCTCGGGAGTTTCGAGATGCCCGGTGGTATACGGTACGTAATTCCAGGGGGAATGCCTGGTGGTATGTCGGTACGTAATTCCGGAAGCCCTGGAGGTGTGTGCCGGGGGGATTCCTCATGATGCTAGTTGGGATGCGAGATGCTCGGAGGTGTGTGCCGGATGCCCGGAGGTGTGTGCCGGAGGTTCCTCGCGATGCCAGGTTGGGTGCGAGCGATATATGAGGGATGCAAACACTGGTCCCTGGGAAAAAGATGAGATCCTTTTGAATATCAAAATGGGAATTGAATCATGCACGTGTGTGTGTGTGTATGCATATGGCATGATGCATGATCTGCTTATGAAAGTAAATTGGTGCTATTTGACATTGAGAATGCGATCATGAAGGCTTGAATGGATCTCATGGGGATGTATACATGATAGCATGGATGATATGAATCATGCGTATGTATGTGCATATGGCATGGAATGAACCTCATGGAAATACAATCATGATTGCATGGTGGTATATGCATGATGGCACGGTGAGATATGCACGATGGCATAGTGAGATATGCATGACTGCATGGTGGTATATGCACAACGGCATGGTGATGTGTGCTCGATAGCTTGGATGATATGTGCTTTACTCGTGATATCTTGATTGTCTTGCTTGTTGCATTATGTAGTTTGATGGATCTTTACTGCTGAGTGGTTGTACTCACCCCGTTTGGGGACTAACATTTCAGACTAGACAAAATACCTCTGCTGCCACTGCCACCAGTAGATGGATTAAGTGGTTGGATATGACCGCGAGGAGGAGGAGGATAGCAAATGAAGGAACTTTTGGACGCCGACACTGATCGATGGACTTTAAGTATACGATTGTTAGAGGAGATGTCGGTCATCTTTTGAAGTATAGCCAAGTATAGAAAACCATGGCGTTTCGATGTACCGACTAAAGATGTTCATCTGCTTTATGTAAATAAAAGTGTTCGGCTTTAACTTATAAAAGATGTTTAGTTGGTGTGCACTGTTTTCTGAATATAGGTAAGGGAGTTGTTGGATACGCTTCCACCATATAAATTGCGCAGGGACCGACCTAAAAGATGTAAACCCCCAGGTTGTATGGACCCGCTGCAATCGAAATGGCATCAGAGTGACATGTTATTAGGGAAAGTGAAAGGTAAGCGAACTGTGGCGACCCTAACGGATCGGGGGTCGTTTGGGGGTGCCACATCTACCTCATAGGGTATCTCATCGATTCAGAGCGTGGTTTCGCTATGGACCCAATGGATTCAAGGTGGGTCCCCTTAGGAGTTTTGAAATCCCCTCTGTGGTAGTTGATGCTACTTTAGACGAGGATGCAGCTGACCCTCTCAATGGTGTGGTGGAGGACCTAACGCCCTCGGCGAATGAATCCGACTAGCTGATTTTAGGACATCTTCGTTTTGAGAATCGATCCTTGGTAAACTCTTGTCTATAGACTAGTATTGTAAATACACTAGTCAGCTGTGTATAAAGGTTTGGTTTGGTTGTGAAATTGTGGCCCTACTTTTCTATCCCATCTTTGTGTTGTCTTGGGATTTATTTATACGCTTCTGCATGCGCATTAAAATGAATGGGTCAATGACACGTCCTGGGACGTCGCAATTTAAATCAACCACCGAGGGATGGGCACGTGCTCGAGGATTGGGGCGTGACATCCCCGCCCGGAGTGGTATCAGAGTTGGTCGATAGTTGGAGTGATAAGGTGCGATGGTTTATGGGATAGTTAGTAGGAATAGCCTTTATTTCATGCTGATGCATGTCAGTGATAGCTGTTTGGTAAATTGTTTGCAAGGATTGCTCAGCTTCTAATTCTGTGTGGAATTGGAAAGCAGGTTTCTTTAAAGAATTTGCATAATGAGTGATCAGGAGCAGATGACTCCTAGAAAGCAAACCATTAGACCTGTTACTCGGGGTAGGACGCCGACAAGGGTTGGTACTCGAGGAGGTTGTAGTCGAGTGCCAGCTCAGGCTAGCGCTAGTGGTGTAGCACCGCCTCCTATTGGTGCTGAGGTAGCAGCCCCCAGTGATCCCAGGATCAAAGGGATCATGCAAGCGCTTGAAGCAATGGGAGCATTGATGGTGTAGCAGGCCCAGAATCAAGCCGTCGGTACTACTGCCGCCGCTATTGTAATTTACTGTTTTTACGGTTACCGTAAAACAGGGTTGGTCTAAGGTGAGATAGAAGGTTTCTTAATTAGTCTAATATGGGGCTGGCTAGTGTGGGCCGAGTTGAGCTTAGCCCGTAATGAGGGGGCCTGGCTGGAAACTCTATAAATAGTGCTCAAGTCTCTCCTCTAACCCTAATTCTCACATTTATCCTCACCTAAGGGGCGTTTACCTAACGCTAAACGTGAGGGTGGCCGCCTCATTGAGCCAGTGATACGGAGGACAATAGAGGAGAATGACTTGATGCGTGGATCCCCTTCATATGTGGGAAATCCCTTTTCTGCTTCCGCTTTATGTTTGATGGATCCCAAAACAGGTGCGTTAATCTTTCTACTCAATTATGCATGTTCTTGTTCTGGTTATGGAGATCTTGGGATTGCGTAATTTGCATCCAACAAAGATATCTCTCAAAATGATTATGATAAAAGGTAAAATTATGTGCTTTTAATATGACATTATTACAAATCCGTCTAAGAATTCCTTACTTTGCCCATATACATGAAAATAATCAATCCAGTTATTACTATCGAACTAAGATTACTGAAAAAGTTTTAAACCTATTATATTTTTGACAATTCAGTACTAAACATTTTAATTGTACTAATTGAGTCATAAATATTTTTAAATTTTATCAATTTAGTCTAATGGCCGATTTTAGCTTAAAATCGCTGATATGAACATCGATCGTCCTACGTGGCGACGATGATTGACACTGACGTGAATAATTTTTAATAATTTTTATTTTATTTTTTCTCTTCTTTTTTTCCTTTTTCTTTTACAACTCCAGCCAATCACAGGCAAGAGCATTGTGATCCTCACTTAGACCAAGTAAGGGCATCTCAACTCTTGACTATTTATTGGCGAGGGCTCGATGCCCTCACCTCCAACTGGCAAGGGAACAAAGGCTCTTGCTTGTGGCCAATGAGAGTTGCAACGTCCCTACCCAGCCCATGCAATGGTTAGCCAATGGCCTCATTTGGCAAAGTTGTAAAAAAAAAAAAAAAAAAAAAGAAATTTAAAATAAAATAAAAATAAAATGTAAAATATTATTAAAAATGTTTATGCTACATTTTTCAATCAAGATTGGCCGAATGGACTTAATTGGCACAATATAATGATTTAAGACTGAATTGACAAAAATGCAATAAATTTATAACTTTTTTTTTTTTGGTGGTTTTTCCCTATCAAACTAGGAGTTGTAGATATAAGTAAAAATTGCCTATCAAGAATTTAATTTTAGTGATGAAATTCCGCCTATCTTATGAATTTAACACTTTACCAGCATGAGTGGTGTGAGATCAAATGAGAACATTCGTCAGCTTGTCTTGTCTAATATAGAATACTAAAATCAATTCAAAGAAAATTATTACTTTTCTTCTGGATTTTGGCAATTAAGGAAATTGCTAGAGATATTAGATGTTTATAAGTTTTAGAATTCAATTACATGATATATAAATTTTAGGATTCAATTGTATCTTTAATATAAATTATAACTTCAATACCTTTAAAAGGGAAGTGAAACACGTGCTTATACACACATTATCAACTTGTCCATATAAAAACACTTGCTTAAAGACAATATACCTGATAATACCAATATCCACATCACATATGATGCTCATAATAAATATAGAAATATCATGTCATTATCATGTATTATATATAAGAATCACACATTAGATATTACACGGTAGGAATGTTGCCATTTACGTGTGTATGTGTTTTTTATTATTATTATGATTGAGTTTTATATATGTTCATTTTTCTTTGCTTTTATTCAAACGGTGCCTCTCCTCCAGATTGATTCTTGGATAAGCCAAATCTTGACCAAGGGACTAGAAAGAATCCGGTGCTTTCGTGATTGTTAGGTTAAACAATTAACAAGCCAATCCAGTTTTGCTAAAGTTCGGACTCAAAGATGAGAATATTAGAGAGGGGACACTAGGTTCGGACTTGAAAATGACCCACTTATTTTATGTCTACCACATCATTTAGCCTGTCCACTTACTAAGATTATCGTTGGAAAAAGGATCATTGATTGATTCCCAATTCAAATTGGGATCTCACGATTGATACAATAAATCCTAGATGAGGATTATTTGGAGGAAGAAGATATTGCATACATATTCTTTCCTTTTCTTTTTTTCTTTTTTTGAATTCTTGTACTATAAATGCTGTCGAAGGGTTGTACATTATACATATTGAGAAATACAATCATTCTTCCACTGCTCTATATTTTCTGTCATGGTATCAGAGCAGCTTTTCTGACCTAGCTTCTTCAAACATCTTCTGAATTGCTCCTGATCGTTTTCTAACTTTGTTGTTGCAAGCCACGCCCTGCAAAACAATTAGCACTTTGGGTAGGAATTTGTTATTTTCAACATGTAGAACCCAAAGAACAATGAAAGCTGAGGTCTGATCCTACCTTCAATGGAGGAGTCATCCAGCCGAGTCTCGAATCAAATCGACTAGACTTGATATGAACAAGAATCTGCTCCACAGCATACAATCCCAACAACAGCCGCAATCCAAACGATTGGAACACAGTTTTTTAACCTCATCCCAGTGGCTGTTCATTCAATGGGTTACCAAACCAAGGCCCATGGGCCGTCGGACTCAATCAACAGTGGGCAAACTACTGCCCACCCAAAGAAGATGCATCCAGAGAGGAAACAAATTCAAGGGCCCGCCTGAATCTGGTGGGATCGGAACCAACCCTACTGCTCACAGACCCGAATTTAACCTGAGGAACCCAGGGACGAAGCCCTACCCAAGTTTTCAACCCGAGCTTGCACCGTTTTCTTTTCCGGTCATCGGTGGCGACAGACACCCAAACCAGGCGACCCCATTTATACCTCACCAGCCGATGGGCCAAAACTACGGCTGATCTCTCTTCAACTCGCCAGACCCAACCACTATAGCACTTGGGCGAGGGACTTCCAATGAGCCCTCGTCATGAAAGATAAGAATGGGTTCGTTGACGGAACCATCCCCTTCCCGGCCGACAACCGAATGTAAAGATTTTGCTGCAAATGCAACCAAATCGTCTACACTTGGATTGGGAATTGCGTAACACCCAAGGTTGCAGCTGAGCTTCCTCCAACCGAAGACTCAAAAACTATGTGGGACAATATTCATGAAATGTACGGGAAACTTGATTGAGTGAAAATTTTTTTACTCACTCAAGCTCTATCGGAATTGAAGCAAAGGAACCTCTCGGTTACCGCTTGCTTCAACCGACTTTCAGCACTGTGGAATGAATTGGACACGGCAAAGGAGTAGCTCAAAGGGCCGGAAGCAACCCTCAAACAATACAAAGAAATCAAAGAGAGGGAGAAGGTAATGCGATTTCTCTTAGCCCTAAATGAAAGCTACATACCCTTTCGTTCGTAGATTCTCGCTATGGAGGTCGTCCCACCACTCGGCCGCATCTTCCAATTGGTTGTGCAAGAGGAGAATGAACGTCTCGCGAGCACGGGATATGAGAAAGGAGGGGAGAGTGTGGCCCTTGCTACGCCGGTGAGACCTGCACACCGAGCTTATGACGGTTCCCGGCCGCTACGCCATGGACAGAGCTCCTAATCGAGCTCTGGGCTACCTCGTCAATCCTCACGCTTGGACAAAGATGAAAGGGGAAACCCTATTTTTGTGTGATTCAACGGCTTAGAACTGAGAAGGGGGCGTGGATTGGACATTCATATTTTCCCCGATCTAACAGCATAGATAACAGGCGTGTGCGATCAGACGGTCCGCATCCATCCTGATCCGACGACAGAGATCAAGGGCGCGGGCATGGATCGGACAACCTATATTCACCCTTTTATGGAACTGAACTCGACAGTTCATACAATGCCACGTCATCACAAAAAGGGGGAGGACAAAATTAAAAAATTAAGGGTAAATATTGCGAATATTGCAAGCGACCACATCATACCATTGAAACATGCTGGAAATTACATAGAAAACCTACTGGCAAAGAAAAAAATGAGAAAGAATTTCATGCTTATCAGGTGTTAGCCCAAGGAATTAATAGGACTCATCGGCCAATTACTCAAGATCAATATCAACACATTATGAGGGCATTGAATGAAGACAACTAACAAGACTACAAAATTTTCAAGAACTTCATTAAGTTAGTCCAAGAATATTTCGGTTGATGCATGGATTATTGATTCGGGCGCCAGTGACCACATAATTTACAATGAGTTTTTTTTTTTTTTTTGATGTCCACAAAATATCTCGTTCTCTTGTATTTGTTTGCCTTCTAAACGGAAATGTCACTTATGTCACAAAGGTTGGCACTGTCCATCTTAGCCCAGAAATTACTCTTAAACATGTTCAATATATTCTTGAGTTTGAATTTAATCTCATATATGTTTCTAAGGTCTGTGAGGAAAATACTTGTTGTACAAATTTCAATTCCAAAAATTGTTTCTTTTAGGACCTTTCGACTGGGAAATATGGGCTTAGGACCTTTTTGGGTTCCTTTTCCATGATGTTTATCTTCATTGAATAAGAGCATATTTTGTAATGCCACCACAAATAATAAAATTTCTCTTTCTCATAAGCGTTTGGGCCATAGTACTCGTTTCCCTTGTCCTAATCGCAAGATATGTCCTTTGGCAAAACAATCGCGAGCACCATTCCCAAATAGCGAGTCTCGAGCCACTAGCATTTTTTCCCTTATCCATATGGACATCTGGGGCCCTTATCACACCCCTCAATGTGATGGCTCTCGTTTTTTTCTTACTGCCGTGGATGATTATTCTCGTGCCACTTGGGTGTTTCTCATGCAGTCCAAAAGTCAAACCTTTTCTTGCATATTGAAATTTTTATCCATGATTAAAAATTAGTTTGATAAATCTGTTCAAAAAATTCGAACGGATTGTGGCACCCCCAACATCTAAGTTCACCACAGATACCTATCGCTCTACCTATTGAATACCGGTTACTCGTCTTTAAAAAAAAAGGGGAGTTTTGAAGAAGGACCGAGGTTCACAGGCACATTTTTTTTTTTTGAAAAGAGTTTAGCGCAGCTCATAGTGAAATTTAAGTCGAGTCTTACCATCCCTCTACTCTCTTAGCGATGATACAATGCACACCAACTACACATTGAAGGAAAACATAAAGCCGAGCCACTTTTATTTACATTTTCAGGATGGACATCTTGGGTCGGTATAAACAAAGAAAACCAAGACTTTTCACTAAACTTGGCTACAACTCAAAAGAGAGATCATCGACCCCCTATATCGATCGCGTAAAACCTTCCATCTACAAGTGTCGGCTATCTCCAAAAAGTGTCAGCTCCCTCTCCATCACGCAGGCCATCACACCCAATCTGGTGCATCGGGCGGTGGTGGCGGCAACATCCCCAGCATCACCCCGTCACGTCGGACATGGACGGACAGGAACTCCTGGATGACCAGGCCCCCAGCCAGGCCCACATCATACATCACCAGCACCCGAACCCGTATGAACACCAACCCAGGGATGGTGACGCATACGTGCTCCATGCACTCGACCTCCACGTTAGAGGGAAGGTCGTAAAAAGTACCGCGCGAGACTGGAGGGAGAGGCATCTCTCTAATCTGAAATGTTAGTCCCCAAAAGGGTGAGTACAACCACTCAGCAGGTAAAAGATCCATTAAACTACTCAATGCATCAAACAGAGCAATCATGGTATCATAGAGTACATATAGTTCATACATGTCAATCATGTCTCACCTTTCGGTCATGCATATTTCATCAAAACAACCATGTGTAAATATAAGTCACAATATCACGTGCATAAACTACCAATGCACTAGTACATATATCATGCAGTCATGCATACATGTCATCATACCATGTGCACATACCACTATGCACTTATACATGTTACATCATACCGCCATGCATACATGTCACCATACCATGTGCACATATCACTATGCACTTAAACATGTTACATCATACGGTCATGCATACATGTCACCATACCATGTGCACATATCACAATGCACTTAAACATGTTACTTCATACAGTCATGCATACATGTCACCACATTATGCATGATTCAATTTCAACTCATGTTTTTCAATTGGATCTCCACATTTTCTTTCCCAGGACCAGTAATTGCATCTCACATTTTATCGCTCGCACCCAACTTGGCATCGCGAGGAACCTCCGGCACACACCTCCGGGCATCCGGCACACACCTCCAAGCATCTCGAAACTCCCGAAGACATCCGGCACACACCTCCGGGCATCCGGCACACACACTCTGGGCATCCCGACACTCCCGGGGCATCGTCGGCTCACACCTCCGACGGTATCCTCATTACAATGCATATTCTCATGTATCTCATTTTCAATTTCACATTTGATGTAACAATGCCAATGATTGAAATCAGCCTTTTTGAAATCATGTAATATGCATTGGGAAAAGTATCATTTGATGCAATGGTTTTAAAAAGAAATCTTTCTTTGAGTTCATGAAAATTCATCAATCCTTTGATGTCATATAAAATGTATGAATGTCATCACATCATTGCACGAGTAATAATCCAAAATATCATGATTTCACATAACAATTTCAATAACTAGCAAAATAGCACAATTTCCCAGCTAAATCAGAATACATGCGGTTCATGAAAATCTCGGAAAAATTAGTAAACGGTGGAAGTAAATTCTGAAAATTTACCACATTGTAGACAAGATATAGGAAAACATATTTTGTGAAGACCACCCTATCAAACAAGGCTTCGTAGAATACGTACGGTCCGTATATCACAAGAAAAGGATTTTTAGCCTTACTCATGCACAGTTTTCGAAACATTTTCGATTAAATACCTAAATGACCTTCAAAAATTATGAAATTCAAACATGTGATAGTTAAGACATAGAGGCAGATACTTCATGAAGAACACTACACCAAAAGGTCCTTACATAAATCAATACAAACCACGCATCACAGCACTACTATTTCTGTCCGTTCATCTTGCACAGTCTTTGAAACATTTTTGGTTAAATACCCAAATGAGCTTCAAAAATTACGAAATTTAACTATGTTGTAGGCAAGACATAGATAAAGATACTTCATGCAGAAAACTTTTCCAAAAGAAACTCGTACAGAATGGTATAGACCACGCATTGCGACATCACCAAGTCCGAATACATCAGATTGCACCGTTTTAAAAAGATTTTCGATTAAATAGGCAAATGACCTTCAAAAATTATGAAATTTAACTATGTTGTAGACAAGACATAGAGGAAGATATTTCATGCGGACATCGAAGTCAGATTCGCTCTAGATAATTAATTACAAACGGTTAAAACTTCTGTTCCTAGTACCGAAATTTCCAGATCTAACCATCTTCGAAAAACCATGATTTCACCTACCTATTCTTGTTTGTTTTCTCTAAATTTTTTATATGTTAAACCTAAGGATGTCCTTTACAACTTTTATTAAGAAACCGAAGTGAAAATGTAACAAGAAGATTACCTTACCGTCCATGCATTCATCAAAGGTCGGTGTTAAATTTCCAGATCTTACCTTCTTCAAAGAACGACGGTTTCACCTACTTGTGATTGTTTTTTTTTTTGTCTCAAATTTGAGTATGTTATACTCCAAAGAGTCCTCTACAACTTTCATTTAGAAGTCGAAGTGAAATTTCAAGTAGAACATAACATGCAAGTCCCTAGAACATCCTAGGTCAAGCTGTTTTCTCAAGAACAGCCCACTAAACTAGGGTATTACACTCATCACCTCAATATTTCACATTCCATACCTCCGAAAATCATCACAAACCAAACACATACACCAAACACAACATGCAAGAGTGGATCACGGATCCCACTTGCCTCTAGACCGAACACACGGCGAGCACACGGCGGCGACGGACGGCGACGCACGGCCTCTCCTTCTTCCTTCTTCCCTTCTTCCCTTCTTCCTTCTCTCTCTCTCCTCTCTTTCTCTCGGTCGAACTCTCCTTTCCCTCTCTCCACCGTGCGACCACCTCCCGCTCTCTCTTGCTTAAACCGGCCACTTTCCCCCTTAATTTTTCTTCTCCTCCATCATTACCCATCATTACAATGCATGGGTGACACTTGGCCACCACTATGGGACAAATGGGGGAGGCATGCAACCGGACCCCCCCTTCTTCCTTCGCACGACAGCCCTTTATGGGCTTATGGGCCAGCCCTCTTGGCCCATCTTAGGCCCAATACTCTTGGGCCTAAGACCCAAGCTTAATTAAATATGAAATTAACCCTTTTAAAAACCAACCAAATCCCTATTTAAAACAAAGTACTAAATTACAAAATTAGATGGCTAAACACTTGAAATCATGAATTCATGAGTTCCAATTCATAATACAATAACGGCGCATCCATCGCCTATCCATGACTCATGTTATACGTAGGGATTTTCATGAAATTCTAGGATGCCACACGGATAATGGACGCGAATTTTTTTCCACTGAGTGCCAATCTTTTTTGTCTACTCATGGAATACTTCATGAGAGTTCTTGCACCTATACTCCCCAACAAAATGGGATTGTTGAACGCAAGCATTGGCATCTCTTAGAAGTGTCTTGAGCACTAAAATATCAAGCTTCTATTCTTGAATCTTTTTGGGGAGATTGTGTGGTCACGGTAGCCTATCTAATCAATCGCATACCAACTAGAATTCTTAATGGAAAAACTCCATTTGAGGTATTATTCAGTAAACAACCGAACATTGATCATTTTCAAGTATTGGGCTGTCTCTGCTATGTGACAAATATTGGCCACAAAGATAAGCTGGACCCTCATGCTCTTCGTTGTATTTTTATGGGATACCCTACTTTGCAAAAAGGTTATCGAGTTATGGAAAAATCTACAAGGTGTTTCTTTGTTAGCTGAGATGTTATTTTCCACGAGGATGTATTCCCTTTTCAAGAAATGGCACCTTCACATGAGTCATCGGTGTCGACATCAAATGATCAACAATTCCTTTCGGTGGAGGATAATTCCATCATGCCACGGTATGTTCTGATTACACCTCAACAACATGGTGATCATGATGGAAAGCTATCTCCCACCATATGTCCTAAAACGAGATGCCATGGATCCTTGATCATATTAGCTGAGCCTCCCAGTCCATCTTATAAGGCACCTTATGTGGCACCCCCTCGACACGGCCCCCGATCCGTTAGGGTCGCCACAGTACTCTGACACTTCAACTGTCCTAACAACATGCCACTCTGATACTATTGAACTATAGAGGGTCCAAAAGTCCTAGGGGTTTGTAATATGTAAATCGGTCCCAGCGCAGTTCATATGGCGGAAACATAATCAAATTTTCCCATCCCATACTCCAACAACATAATGCAATGCACACCAACTACACATTTTCATAAGATAAACCGAACACTTTTATTTACATCACTTGACAGACTACATGAGTTGGTACATCAAAAGGCCAAGGCTTTTCTAAAATTCGGCTATAACCAAAAGTGTCCAACTCTACAACAGTCATAAGCTCCAGTCCATCAGATAGTGCCGGCAATCCGAAAAAAAAGCTTCCTCAGCTACCCATCACGCAAGGTCGATCACACCCAGCCCGGTCCATCGGCTGGCAGCGGCGGCAGCATGCCCATCATGATCCCGTCACGGCGAACGTGCACGGACAGGAACTCCTGCACCACGGGGCCTCTAGGTAGACCCACATTGTACATGACGAGAACTCGCACGCGGACAAATACCAGACCGCAGACACTAACACACATGTGCTCCGAGCATGAGCACTCGACGTCTACCGGGACGCCGTAAAAAGTGCCTCGTGAAACAGGTAGCAGAGGCATCTCTCTCAATCTGAAATGTTAGTCTCCAAAAGGGGTGAGTACAACCACTCAGCAGTAAAGATCCATCAAACTACAAAATGCAACAAGCAAGACAACCAAGGCATCACAAGCAGAGCACATATCATTCATGCACTCAAGCATACATCACCATGCAATCATGCATATATCTCCATGCAGTCATGCATACATCTCCATGAGATCCACTCAATGCCTTGGTGATCACACTTCCAAAAATCATGCAATACCGATTCAAATTCAAAGACAATATATACTCCAGGCCATGTACACACATGCACATGATTCAATTTCCATATTGATTTATTTCAAAAGGGATCTCATTATTCTTCCAAGGACCAGTGTTTGCATCCCTCATATCGCTCGCACCCAACTTGGCATCGCGAGGAACCTCCGGCACACACCTCCGGGCATCTGGCACACACCTTTGGGCATCTCTAAACTCCCGAGGACATCCGGCACACACCTCCGGGCATCTCAAAACTCCTGAGGACATCCGGCACACACCTCCGGGCATCTCGAAACTCCCGAGGACATCCGGCACACACCTCCGAGTATCGTCGACTTAGCCGTCCGACGGTATCATCATTATCATTTCACATGGATATATCTCACTTTGCAAAAATGCCATTTGATGCAACAGTGCCAAAATCTCATTTAATTTTACATGTCATGTGAAATGGATAATTGTCACCATGCATGCTACATAGATAGCAACTCAGAATACCACATCCCATAGAATAATTTATTTGTTAAAAAAAAAAGACAATTTTCAAATAAAACAAAATGCATTCCTTTAACTAAAATTCTGGTAAAATTAGTAATTGATATTAATAAATTCTGAAAATTTAACATGATGTAAACAAGACCTAGAGAAAGAGATTTCATGAATAACACCATGTCAAGAAAGTTTCACATCAATCACATAGGTCCATACATCACAGCAAAAGAAATTCCAGCACCACATTTTGCACAGTTTCGTAAATAATTTCGATTAAATACTCAAATGAACTCCAAAAATTCTGAGAATTTAATATGTTATAGTTGAGACCTAGAGGTAAAAGTCCCATGAAGAAATCGAAGCCCAATTCATTCTGGATTAAAAGATATGATTATTACAACTCACCCTAACCCTCGGCTCAATCTCCAGATTTAATCCCTTTCAAAGAAAAATCATTTCCCTAACCAATACTTGTCCGTTTATTCTCAAATTTCAGTATATTGTTCCTCAAGGTGTCATCTACAATTCTTATCTAGGACACGAGATCAAATTTAAACTGGATGATTTTACAAAATTCACCGAATCGTAAGGGATCAACATAACAGTTTTCCAGATTCTAGCATCTCTGAAGAAAAATGATTTCACCATCAAATACTTGTCCGTTTTCCCTCAACTTTTGATATGTTAAACTTCAATAAGTCCTCTACAACTTTCATCAAGAAGCCAAAGTGATATTCCAACTCGAAAGTTGCTTTACAGTTCACGAAATCACCAAAGGTCAGCACAATAATTTCCAGATCTAGTTTCTTCAAAAGAAAAATCATTTCACCAACCAATACTTGTCCGTTTCATCTTAAAGTTTAGTATGTTACTCCCCAAGATGTCCTCTACAACTTTCATCAAGAAGTCGAAGTGAGATTCCAACTAGAAAATTGCATGCAGCTCACAAAATCACCAAAGGTTGGACTGTTTTTCCATAAAACAGACTACTAAACTAAGGCATTTACTCCCATAACTTCGAAAATCCTCACCTCCACCACCTCCGAAATTCACCATACAACACATACAATTACAGCAAGCAAAGTGTAGATCAAAAGACTCTACTTGCCTCAAATCCAAAGAAAACATAGCAAGCACACAGCGGGGCAAGGCAGGCTCGACGGCGGCGGCTAGGCGGACGCACGGCGGGGCAGGTCTTCTTCTTCCTCTCTCGGCGTCACCCTCTCTCTCTCTCGGTCTCACTCACTCTCTCTCTCTCTGTCTGTCTCTCTCGGCACCTAGCTCCATCAGCCCCCTCCTCTTTTCCTTTTGGTTGATTAAAATTCTTGCATACTTCAATTTTTGCATGGAGGGACACTTGTCTCTAAGAAGGAGACAAGTGTCTTCTTGTTGAAGACACATGGAGGAGGCCCATCCGGCTCCTCCCCCCTCCTTCGGTCAACAGCCCATGGGGCTTCTTGGGCCAGGCCTCTTGGCCCACTTTTGGCCCAACACTCTTGGGCCTAAAGTCCAAACTTAAATGGCCCTAAAAAATTTACTAAATAAGCCCATGTTTGCTTTTAACAATTTACTTTAATCCCCACTTAATTTCATAATCTCAATTACTCACATGGCCATATAAAATTGCAACATTAATCGATGAAAATCCAACTTATAGAGTACACGGCCAAGAACATAAATTTCCTTGTCAATTTATCCTTTAGTACAATCCTTGATCACACTTAGATATAGGATACAATTCCAAATCAAAACAATAGTCCTCTAGTGCTTCCGATACCTTCTCAAGGGTTGCAGTGCATCTAGAGATCGTTATGAAATTTTAGGATGCCACACCTTAATCTCTCAATCCATCACCACAGCCATGTGCTAGTGGATCTTCCTCGCCAGCTATCGAGTTGATACTTGTTGAAAGACCTCGACACTCGAGACGACCTGTTTGCCCTCCCACATGGACTAAAGATTATGTCTGTCCCACTTTGGATACTCCAGGTACACAATATCCAATATCTTCCTATGTTTCTTTTAGTCGACTGTCAGAAGAACATATGTGTTGCATTAGTCAAATATCTGAAGATTAGGAACCTTCCACTTATGAGGAAGCGGCACGGGATATACGATGGCAAAAGGCCATGGCAGCTGAATTATCTGCTCTTGCAGAAAATTATACTTGGGACTTTGTCCCTTTGCCATCTCATAAAAAGCCCATTAGCTCCAAGTGGGTTTACAAAATCAAGTACAAGGCAGATGGCTCTGTTGAATGTTCTAAGACTCGACTAGTCGCTTAGGGATTCACACAATGTGAAGGATTTGATTATCATGAGACTTTTTCTCCTGTTGCTAAAGAAGTCACTGTACACTCCTTTTTATCTGTTACTGCCTTTCGCAATTGGAAATTGCATCAAATGGATGTTAACAACACCTTCCTTGATGGTGATCTTGATGAGCAAATATATATAGAACTTCCACAGGGTTTATGTAGACAGGGGGAGTCTTGAGTATGTCGTCTTCGTAAATCCTTGTACAGACTCAAGCAAGCCTCTCGACAATAGTATGCGAAATTTACTGCAGCTCTTACAAATGCTTGTTTTCAACACCCCAAGCATGATTATGCCTTGTTCACCTGGACCAAAGGTACTTCATCGATTTATTTTTTGATTTATGTGGACTATATACTCAACTAAGCCATGCTTCAACCAAAAACCCTAGCACTGTTGACTCCGAATCTATCCATCCTTGCCGTCGACTTCGAATCCATCCTTCTTGCCACTGTTGACTCTAACGTCATCGCCGTCCTCTTGCCGATCAGATCGTCGCTCATCTCGCCATCAACTGCGACTCCATCCTCCTTACCCCCGTCGACTCCAACTTCATCCTCCCTAACCCCGTCGACTCCAACTCCGTCCTCTCCCGGTGACATCATCGCTCACCTCGCCTTCGAATCTGACTTCGTCCTCCCTGTAGTCGACGACTCTGACTCCAACTCCATCCTCTTGCTAGCATCGACTCCGTCCGCTCGCAAGCGTCCACTGCGTTTGCTCGCTGCTGTCGACTCCAACTCCGTCCTCAACCCTAGGCCCTCATTGATTGAGCGAGCATATCTTCTCGATGCCTCCGGGTAACTATGATTCATTTACTCTATTTTCTGTTACCTAGCTAAATAAGATGTCGTTGAAGTGCATGTAGCCTTTGATTTAGTTTCTATTTGGAATAATTTAGAGTACGTACAGCGTGCTATAGTATGTTCTTATTCATTTGTTAGTGAAAAATTCTATTTCCACCCATCAATTGCGGATACAATATTGGGCCTTAGATTTTGTAGTGCCCTACAGGCTTACTAGACAAATGATCTGAAAATTAAATTCACCTGCAAAAGCTTTCTTCCAACTTGCATGATGCGTCCACTGTGTTTCTTGGAAACAGAACTTGCTCTGTCTTTAACTGGCTTTGGGAGATTGAATGTGCCAAAAAACATAACTAGAGAGACCTGCAGTAAACTAAGTCAATATATGGCTTTTAACTGCTGATGAACATCACTTCAGTACAATACTAAAGCTGTGGGAAGAGTATACCAGACATAGCATGTTTTTGGTCTTCGGTGATGGTGTAGATTGTTCTGACGAATCTCCAACAAGCAATGGCTCTTCAAATGTACCTCGATTATCAGCATTGTTGGACTCATCCTTTGTGGAAAACAAGATCCTGCTGTTGGTGTATGGCTACCTGAAAAAGATCTTGCTGATCCGAAACATACAATTATTATCTATCATAGTTGCATAAAACAACCCTTATTGCCTTGAGGCAATTTCATTCTCTATCAAAAATTGTGCTTTCTCTTCCCGCCGATTGTCAAATGGGAACCTCTAATATACTAGACCATTTGGGCAAGGAATGAGCTGTGATAAGTTGATAAGCTTCTTTCCCTAATACCTGCTATGATATTAAGATGAGCAGCACAATCGTTGGTCAAGAAAAATCTATTGGCCATTGATTCTCATTTAAATCTGCATGCATCATCCAGTTCTGAGAAAACAAAGTAATTGAAAATGGATTGACCTAGAGAACTTAGGACGGCAGATAATGCTTTAAAGTTTGAATAGTAGTTTTAGAAAGGAGGCTACTAGAAACAGATAGAGAAAGATAAGAATATGCGAAAAAAATGTAGATAATTATAAAACTACAGATCATTGAAGAGCAAATCTGCCTCCCTGAATTCTATCTCAAAGATATCCTTGAATAGATTATTGTTTTGTGGAAAAAAAAAACAACTAATTTCCAAGGAGGAAGAGTTGGTTATGTAATTCCAGTAGAATATGCAGTTCCAATATGATCTTCAAAAGATAAATGGTAGTTTGAAATTTATGCAAAGAGTTAGCAAGAAAAAAGCATTTTCATGTTATTACCTTGCAGAATGGCCGCCTGTACTTCAACTGAGGGTAGATGTGACCATAGTATACCGTTTGCCCAAAGAAATCCAATGTAGCGATGGTATATAGCTGCACATTGTATGATGTGAGTAAAATTGTCTCACCAATTTCCAGCAATATGGTAAAAAAAAAAAAAATGACAGAAAAGAACTGATCGTGAACAAAAGAATAGGCTTGAATCTCATACCACTGCCATGTAGTATTGTGTTGGAAGCTGCAAAAGCAAGCAAAAATGTCATGCTGGTAAAAAAGCAAAGGTGTTAATGCCTTTGAACAAGAATAGTGATATTTAGGGGTTCACCAGTGTACACTTCCACATAAGTTACTTCTTTGATATGGAACTCCCGAAGCATTAAACCTTGTCCAGTGGGTGGCCCAAACTGGCAAATCATCCTTCTCAAAGCTTTAGACTTGGATTTTGGTCTTACTGATTCATTTACTCTATTTTCTGTTACCTGGCTAAATAAGATGTCATTGAAGTGCACGGCTTTCATGTAATCATTAAATCATATGGGGTTAGCCTTTGATTTACTTTCTATTTGGAATATTTTAGAGTACGTACAACATGTTGTAGTATGTTCTTATTCATTTGTCTGTGAAAAATTCTATTTCATGCATAAATAAATCATAAGATTTTGTTTGAACCATTACATGTGCATGTCGAATCAGTGCAAGTCATTTTATATCAACTGTATATGTCATCTCATCTAGTCAATTCAGTTATAGTAAATTGACGCTATATTAAGCCATCTAGAGATATGCCTTCATGATGTGCTTGTTAATCACAAGCTTTTGTTATTGAATTGGTGCATCATCTGATATGGTTCATTGAATACTGATTCGGTTAAAGTTAAATGGCACCCCACAAAGAAGCATTTATAGCAAAGTGGACTGAGCCTTTGACCAATTTGCCTATAAGTTTGTTGGTAGAAGAGGTGAAAAAGGGAAATCGCCCCACCTGTACCTATAACAAAGTTGGGTGGAATAACATACATGCCGAGTTTAATAAACAAACAGAAGTCCAATTTAATGTAATTTAGTTGAAGAACAGGGTGAACAAACTAAAGAAGCACTATAGTAGTTTTAAGAAGCTTCTTTCACAATCTGGATTTGGATGGGATAATGTCAACAAAATGGTTGTTGTGGAGGATTCAAGTGTATGGGATTCTCACATCAAGGTATCACTTTACTTGGGTCCATTTTTTCTTATTGTGGATGTAAGCTTTAATTATATTGTTGATGTATGTCATTTCTATGAAATTTGCAGGATAATAGTGAATGGGCTAAATTCAAGAATGATGGGTTTCCTCAGTATCCAAACATTTGTATTGTGTTTGGTGATACATATGCTACTGGGGAGTATGCAACAAGAAATGCAGAAGACTTAGTGGTGTCAGAGGGAGAAGACAATGGTGTTAGTGGCGACAATGGTGGTGGTGCTACGATAGGTGATCCGGAGGAATCTAATGAAAACTATGTTGATGAGGGAGTCTTTACATCTGACGCGAGTACTACCCCAGTTCGTGAGAAACACAAGTTGAATAAGACTCCAAATTCCAAGAGGAGAAGAAAGAGTAACAACTATGATGTTAGTGGCACCTGAAAGCCATTCAAGAAATGATCAAATTTAGGACGACTTAATCAACAAGTGGCTCCGTAACCTCACAAGCCCCACCTCCTGTAGACCCCTACTCCATAGGAGCTGTGGTTGTTGTTCTAAATGGCATGCCTGACTTGGAGCAGAATCTTTACAATAAGGCTGTGAACCAGGCATGCCTTAATGCCACTTGGAGAGAGGCTTTCATCATCTCTCTACTTGAAAGGAGACGTGGACTTCTTAAATCTCTTTAAGTAGTTGTTAAGAAACATGCTATAGATTTATATTTGGCTTAATTTCATTTCATGACTTATGTATTTGAGACTTTGTTTATTTATGTTTTTAAGTTGCAATTATGATGACATTATTGCTATTGTTGATTACTATTGGAGTCCTTATCTAATGGATTTATATTCTTATTTTGTGTAATGATATAGTAACATGGATAGGGGTGAAAGTAGCATGTATATTGGTCAAGTAGCATCAGTTGAATCAATTAAGCAGGATTTTGATGATTTTGATCTTGATATACTGATAGCATGGTTGGCCACTGTTGCAGTGGATATGTCCATGCACAATAGAGAACCCATTAGGGACAGCTTATTATCAGGACCGCAATGGATAAGAAAGGTTCTTTATGGGCATTCCGATAGAGTATATAAAGCTTTTAGAATAGAGAGACATGTCTTTCTCAACCTTTGTGATTTAATGAAGGAAAAAGGTTGGTTGGAAGATAGCCGATGTATTAAGATAGATGAACAAATCGGGATTTTCTTATCTATGATTTGTCACAAGAACTCAAATAGAGATTTATGTGAGAGATTTCAACGTTTAGGATAAACTATCAGCAAATACTTCACTAAAGTATTACAAGTAGTTCTCAAATTGGCAAAAGAGGTTATCATACTACCTTCCTTTGATGTTGTCCCACAAGAGATTCTTATGGATCCTAACCATAAACGTTACTTCAAGGTAGAATTCTCATTTATTCCTTTACACCATCAATTTTATTTTGTTGATAATCTTGTATAATACTAGTCTTTGATAAACTGATAGGGCTGTATAAGCGCTATTGATGGCACCAATATTCATGCTTTTGTACCTGTGTCGAAGCAAATCCCATTTAGAGGTAGGAAAGGCATCACTACTCAGAATGCGAGTGCATTTGTTCATTTGATATGAAATTTACTTCTGTATATGCTGGTTGGGAAGGCTTTGCCAACGATTATCAAGTGCTTGCAGAAGCACTGGAGACTCCTCGCTTGGAATTTCCTCGGCCGCCACCAAGTATTTGCTTGTCTTTTAAGGAGTAATTTTCTTTATGATTATATTTATAGTTATAAATTATGACCAATGTATGAATACCTTGTTATGTCGTGGATTCTGGTTATGCAGCAACTCCAGGATTTTTAACTCCTTTTAAAGGTGAACGGTATCATTTAAATGATTATTGGGATACAACATGTGGCACCCCCTGACGGCCCCCCGATTCGTTAGGGTCGCCACACACACCTTTCATTTGCCCTGAAAGTCTGTTTCTCTGATACCATTAAAAACTTGACAAGTCCATGAATCTTGGGGGTTTATATTTCTTACATTGGTCCCTACGCAAAACTATGGCGGAAGTGCATCCATCAACTTCCCTTCCTGTAATTAAAACGATGCACACCTACTAAACATTTTATAAGTTAAAGCCCAACACTTTTATTTACATAACTAGATGGACATTATAGGTCGGTACATCAAAATGCAAAGGTTTTCTATACCCGACTACTTTCAAAAGATAACCGACTTCCTTTCCAACAGTCATCTACAAAAGTCCATCACTTAGTGTCAGCGTAAAAAAAAAATCCTTCCTCTGCTGACCTTAGCTCACGGTCACACCCATCCATCTGGTCCGGTCGCTGGTGGCGGTGGTAGCGACCCTAGCGTGTGTCCATCTCGTCGGACAAATACAGTAAGGTACTCCTGAAGTACTAGGCTGGCGGGAGGACTGATATCAAGCACTACCAACACACGCACTCGTATAAACACCAGCCCTCGCACCTCAGGATGGTGATGCTCTGACCATTCACATTGTAGATCAACCGAAATTCCATAAACTGTGCCGGGAGGTACGGGCAGTAGAGGCATCTCGTCTAGTCTGAAATGTTAGTCCCCAAAAAGGGGTGAGTACAACCACTCAGCAGTAAAAGATCCACTAAACTATATCGTGCATAACCATCACTATCTAGTTTCATGCAAGATAAACAAAACATATGATCAAAAGAATGAATATGTACCAAACCAGTAGAACTTTTCAAAATAGTAATAAATGCAATTTCACAACCAATGCACATTGTTTCAAACACATGGGCCCCTCGTTTATAAGACTAAACGGTTATGACACGTCCCATACCGTGCCACACCATTTTTGTCCTATAAACAAGTATCACTTATCAGAACCATCAATTTTAATATTCAAAAAGATTTTTCTCCCGAAGGACCAATGTTTGCGTCCCTCTGGGCATTCGCACCCAACCTAGCATTGTGAAAGCCTCCGGTTTTCAATCAACGGGCATCCAAAGCGTGTTACGTCACACCTCCAGGCATCTCGCACCCCACCTAGCATCACGAGGAATCTCCGGGGCTTGCCATGAAAATGGTTACCCCTACCATCTGGGATTACGTACCAACATACCATTGGGCATCCCTCGAAATTACGTACCAACATACCACCGGGCATCCCAACACTCCCGGGGAAACCTCTGGGGCATTGCGGACCCCAGGCATCCAAAGGGCATCGACTCATTCGAACCTTTGGGCCTCCCGACTCCCGGGGCATCATCGACCCGAGGGTCCGACGGCATCAATCACATCTCAGATTATTTCAATACCAAAAACATTTTCAATGCAATGACATTGGATGTCCCATGAGTTTTCATCAAATCTCAATATTGAATCATATGCTGAATGCCAACACCATCGTATCAAATGATAAATCAAGATGCGTTCACCCTTGAGATAAATTGAGCAAATTCGGAATAAAACAGCCCAAAAATCAGGATGCACAGTTTTAGTAAAAAATTTGCAATAACCCCTAAATGAACTCAGAAAATTCTAAAATTTTAGTATGTTATAAAGAAGATCTAAAGGAAAGAATTTCATGCAGAACAACAAGGGCGTGCATGACAAAATTTCTCTTCCAGAAATTGATTTCTCGATTTCTATTCCCGAGACAAGTTTCTAAGCAAAGAAACCCGTTTGATAACGACTCAAAATTTCTATTTCTGGAAAAGAAATCCGTTTGATAACAGAATAAAATTTCTATTTCTAGGAATAGAAATTGATTAGATAACAACATAGGAAATCCTTAAATACAAAATAATAGTCGAAATAATACTAAAACAATATAGGAAATTCTCAAATACAAAATAATAGTCAAAATAATACTAATACATTACAAACGTTGAAAATACAATTTCATGGAATTTCCTATTACATGTGCTTACATTTACTATTACGTAATATTTTCTTTCGAAAAATAAACGTGACAAAAAAAATCAATTGAAATTCAATTGTAGTGAATATGTCGTTACGTTTTTTGCCGAAATTGAATTCACATTAATCAAATAAGTCTAATGATAGCCATGATTATAATAGTCTAATCTCCTAAAAAAAATCCTAACTTCAAGTCTAATTCCAATTTCTTTCCAAATTTTGTTAAAAAAATCCTCACCATGTTCAAAAATCGTCACTAGTTTTTTTTCAAAATCATCAAACTAGGATTTTTTAAAAATTTATTATCAAAATCTGTATTTTCATCAACACTCTTACAAGAACAACAGATTCATTATTAGATCTCGTTTTACCCGCGTCTTGATAAGTGAGGACACTATATAAAAGAAAAATCGGATGAAACCCTAATGATTTGACCCATTTTTACTGCCTCAATATGAAGTTTATGATTAAAAAAATAGTTAGCCAGATAGAGCCGTTGTCTGGCGTACTACGGAAGAGTAGGTGAAGAAAGACTTGTTATATATGAATATGGCAAGTTGACTATTACCATGCGTGAAATCTCTTGCGTGCAACAAATGAAGCCTTGTTCATTCAATTCCCACCATTTGGCCCAATGGTTAAGATTTTCAATCAATATTGATTGAAATGATTATATTAAAAAATCATTAATCAATATTGATTGAAATGATTACATTAAAAAAATCATTAAAATATTTTGGACTAAATTAACTAAATTGAAAAGTTGAGAAAAAAAATTTTCTATTTCTATTTCAGAAACTAAGTTAAAAATTTCAGCTTCGATTTCTTCAATTTCTCTATTTCGGAATAGAAATCTGTTTTAGAAAAGAGAAATCAAATTGCGTTACCAAACGGATTTCTGTTCCAAACCTGTTCGGGGAATAGAGAAACAGAGAAATCGAGAAACATAAATTTTATCATGCGCGCCCTAAGCCAAATTCGTCATGTATAAATCGCAACAAATCGCACAACTCAACCCTAAACTTCTTCTATCGACAGAATCTATACTTTGGCAGCAAAGTACTTCCCATTAAAAGAAATTTATGCCTCTGTATTGATTTCGAAAAATCAGACCAAGAACATATGTCTTAGTTTAAACAATTCCTCACAACTTTCATGAAGAAATCGGAACCAAAATCGCCCTAGAACTGTCTCTAGAAAATCTACAAAATTGTCGAGTTACACTCGATCTAATTCGGACACTACGGATTCAATAGGATCCCGCGCATATACCACGGCTATTTCACTTCTAAAATTTCACCATAGATTGTTCTTTCAATCATAGTTCAACAAAATCAGAATGTATAGAGATATCCAAAACATTTCCTCAATTCTTTAGTCCCAATCTACTGCAATACTCAATAATCTAGTATTCAGCATCCAAATTCAGACATCCTCAAGTCTATTTGCACTACCTCAGACAATAACAGCCTTGCATTACATAGGTTAGTAGACTTTTACTTGCATTAAGTCCTAAGCATCGACGGCAAGTAAAAACAGAAAACTCGTGGGTCTCGGGCGCGGCACAACGGCAGCGATTGTGAGCGGCGTCGACAGCGGCAGCACGCGTGCACGGCAGAGGGCGGTCTCCTTCTTCGTCCTCTCGCCGTTCACTCTCTTGCTGCTCGCACACTAATTTCCCTCGCTCACTCACTGCACTCACTCGCTCTCTCTCTCTGCCTAAATCTTTTTGCTCGATTCTTTCTCTCTCCTGCTCACATTCACGAGCATTTTGTTCCTTTGATTTGTTGACTATTTCAGTCAATGCATGTGAGTTGCAGTGGCAGCAGAAGGAACGAACAGCCCATCTTCTCGTGTCCATGCGTGAGAGCCCCCACCTGACTTGCCACTACCACCTCACTTCTTCATGCAAAGGACGTGTCCACCATTGGCTTCCTCTTGGTCAACAATCTCCAAGATTTGTTGACCCCATTTTGTCGACAATTAAGAGAAGGCTCGGGGTTACTTGGGCCGAGACAACCCCATGCATGCACGTCCCCCATGCAAGTTAATATTTCCCCCTTATTTGACTGACTGAAGGAAAGGAAACGTGACTAAGATTAAGGTCCAAAGTCTTCTCTTGTTGCACGGTTGGCCGGCCCAAGAAATAAAAGAGAACGTGGCCGTTACATACGGGAAATTTTTTGACGAAACGATGATACAACGGGGTCTGAAATCGGTGCCGATGACAACGAACTCCTAGAACAATTTGGTCAAATCCGCAACGTATCGTTAATTTTCCGAGGTCGGTGAAAATAGTACCGATAAGGTTGGTCTCACCAATGACCTTAAGTAAGGGATTTCTACAAAATTGTAATTTATCCAACAATCAGACCATTACTAAATGAGGCATAACGGTCCGATGATGATAACAAAATGATATCCGTAGGTAGTCAGTAACTTAGTCCAACGACACTTCCATCGATTAGTCACGGACAGTTGTATATTTGAGGGTCGTCAAAATTCTCAGATGCCACAATTCTCCCCTCCTTAGAGAATTTGTCCTCGAAATTGTACATTACTTACGTCCCGTTAAACAAATGAGGGTACCTTTGTCTCATTTCTTTTTCACTTTCCCATGTGGCTTCTTCCATATCGTGATATCGCCATAATATCTTAACCAGTGGAATTTTCTTGGTCCAAAGGACTTGTTCCTTTTGATCCAGTACCTGGATCGACTCTTCCAGGTACCTCACTTTCTCATCCACTTTGATGGCTTCATGATCGAGTATGTGACCAGGGTCTGGCTGGTACTTCCTCAACATTGATACATGGAACACATCATGTACATTTTCCAGTTTATGAGGCAGTGCTAGCTGATAAGCTACGTCTCCTATCCTTTCAAGTATCTCAAAGCGTCCAACAAATCTGGGACTTAATTTGCCCTTCATCCCAAATCGCAATATTCTCTTCATCGGGGATACCTTTAGGAATACATGATCTCCTATGCCAAATTCTAAGGGTTTTCTACGCTTATCTACGTAGCTTTTCTTTACCCATTTCATTCCAATAAGCAGGAATTTTACAAGCTTAATCATGCTTCCGCTGCGCCACTCTGATAAAATTATCCCAGAAACACTATCCTTCCAGTTCAGTTCAGTTCATAGTTCGATTCATCCTTGCCCCCCTTTTGCCATCCTAAAAGCCTGCCAGGAGCCGCTCCTTGCTCAGGCGCTCTGGCCTCGGCGTCCACTCCCCGCCCTCATCAGACTGAGTCATTATAGGTTCACTAGCTTTCGCCTGGTTCGAACCCGAACTACACATCTACTGGAGGGGCTCCGTTTTGATAGGGACTAACTTACAGAGGTATTATCCGCTTGGTCTATCCCATACTAAGCCTCACGGTTTCATTCTTTGGCGCATGGGTAAGCACTATCCCAGGAGATCATCCATCCTAGTCCATTGCTTACGGAGTTAGTCCCAAGAAACTCCGAATCTCAGTCGACGTTGTCGGTCTCGGCCAATTTACTACCATTTCAACTTTTGATGGGTCTACCGAAATTCCTTCTCCTGACACCGCGTGTCCTAAGAATATTATTCAGTCTAGCCAAAATTCATACTTACTGAATTTGGCATATAACTTATGGTCTTTAAAGGTTTGCAACACTATCTTTAGGTGTCGCTCATGTTCTTTAGGTCCTCTAGAATATATCAGGATATCATCAATGAAGACAATCACAAATTGATCCAAATAGGGCTTAAATATCCTATTCATCAGATCCATGAATGCAGCCGGGGCATTCGTCAATCCAAATGGCATTACTAGGAACTCGTGGTGTCCATAGCGAGTCCTAAATGCGGTCTTAGGAATGTCTTCCTTCCTAATCCTCAGCTGATGATATCCCGACCTCAAGTCAATTTTAGAAAAGACCGAACTTCCTTGCAGTTGGTCAAATAGGTCATCAATTCTAGGTAAAGGATACTTATTCTTAATGGTCACCTGGTTCAGTTGCCTATAGTCACTACATAAACACATTGACCCATCCTTCTTTTTTACAAACAAGACCGGTGCACCCCAAGGAGAAGCACTTGGCCTAATAAATCCTTTATTGAGCAACTCTTGCAATTGCACCTTCAATTCCTTCAATTCTATCAAGGTCATCCTATACGGGGCTTTCGATATCGGTCTTGTTCCAGGCATTAGTTCAATCTCGAACTCAATTTCTCATTCCGGTGGTAACCCAGGCAGTTCCTTAGGAAATACATCCTGAAATTTCCTGACCACTCGAATTTCATCGAGCTTAGTTTCCTCCTTAGTATAGTCCTTTGCCATTGTCAGGTATCCTTGACATCCTTTGTCAAGTAGTGCATGGGCTTCTACTACGAAAATAAAAGCTATAAAGGGGTTTGTCTGACCTCCGAAAAATTCAAAACTAGACCGGTCAGGTGAAACAAATTGGATCACGTTTCTATAGCAATCCACCTTAGCCTGTTGCTTATGGAGCCAATCCATTCCTATGATGACATCGAAATCATACATACTCATCACAACTAGGTCTATTTCCATATCCTGTCCCCCTATAGTTATTTTACACCTTTCACAAATCAACGTAGACAACACCATATTCTTTAGCAGTGTAGAAACACAAAGAGGTGTCTCAAGAGATGTAGTTTCTATCTTACTGAACTGTCTATACCTTTCAGACACAAATGAATGCGTAGTACCCGTATCAAACAGCGCATATGCCTTCTTGCCATTTACAGAAATCGTACATGAGATAACATTTTTGGAAGCTTTCGCTTCCTCTTGGGTGACCGCATACACCCGTTCTTGTGCTGGTGGCCTCTGTGGATTCCTTGGTGGATGCGGTCCAGCTACACGTTGTTGCATTTGTCGCACCGAGTTGACACTCGGCTACGACCCATCTTGTGGACAATTTCTCTTAAAGTGCCCTATTTGCCCACATCCATTACATCTCAGCTGGCTATTACAAGGTCCTGGCCCATGTTGTCCACCACACCTCTCGCAAAAATTACCCTGGTAGGGTACTCTCCCAAAAATCGGGCCACTCCAGGCCTTTCCAAAATTCCCAAAGTTACTCTTTTTCTTAGATTCCCAGGACTGTCCTTGATCAGGATAGGGTATTTTACCTCGTCGGACATTACTAAAGGTCGATTGCCTTTCAGATTCTGATTGCTCTCTCATCAGTTCCTGTTCCACCAACTGTGCCCTTTCATAAATCTCAGTATAATCTCTTATGTTCAGAGGCACCAGTTGTTTCCTAATATCAGTCCTTAGCCCCTTCAGGAACCTCTTAGCCTTTTCCTCTCGATCCTCAATCAATCTAGGAGCATACTTAGACAATTCAGAAAATTTTGCTTCATACTGATCTACCGTCAGCTCCTTTTGTTCTAACTGAACAAATTCTGCTATCTTCTTATCTCTGGCACAATCAGAGAAATGCTTTCTATTGAAAGCCCTGACAAACTCATCCCAGTTTATATCAGTACCGGGTGGAAAGATCGTGTCTCTTGAAGCTCTCCACCAAAATTTTGCATTTCCCTCCAACTGGTACTCTGCCAAGATTATCTTTTCAGCATCATTACAGTTCAACAACCGGAAAATATGTTCAATCCCGTCAATCCATTGTTCCGCCTCCTCAGGACTTCCCATTCCACTAAACTTAGGTGGTTTCAACTTCAGGAATTGTTCCATTAGTCCTTAAGCATGGCGTTTGGTTCCGAGTTGTTGCTGTTGTTGCTGAGCTTGTCTTTCCATCAAATTTCCTATATTGGTCAATGCATGCAGGATATCTTCCATCTGGGGTTCAGCCCTTGAAGCAGAGGCTTTAGCCCTTGATGGATTAGAACTCCCAGTTCGTACCATAACTTCCTGCAGTTTTCCAAGCATTCGCCTCAGGAACAATTAATGACTCAATGTCACTGGTCCAATAATAATGAAAATAAAAAGGGTTACTAAAGTCACATAAGTAACATAAAAATGTTACTAACACACAAAGGTAACTCACAATAGTTACCAAAGATCTACGAGTGAAAGTCTATCACCCGTTGTTCATCGTTAGTCAACTACCCTTGGTTAGTATCCTATGGTGTGCATCTTTATATCCTCATTTCCAATTGAGGCACCTTATCACTCCACATAAACCATAGATCTAGTACCAACCGCTGTGGCACCCCCTGACGGCCCCCCGATCCGTTAGGGTCGCCACACACACCTTTCATTTGCCCTGAAAGTCTGTTACTCTGATACCATTAAAAACTTGACAAGTCCATGAATCCTGGGGGTTTATATTTCTTACATTGGTCCCTGCGCAGAAATATAGCGGAAGCACATCCATCAACTTCCCTTCCTGTAATTAAAATGATGCACACCTACTAAACATTTTATAAGTTAAAGCTAAACACTTTTATTTACATAACTAGATGGACATTACAGGTCGGTACATCAAAATGCCAAGGTTTTCTATACCCGGCTACTTTCAAAAGATAACCGACTTCCTTTACAACAGTCATCTACAAAAGTCCATCACTTAGTGTCAGCATCCAAAAATATCCTTCCTCTGCTAACCTTAGCTCGCGGTCACACCCATCTGTCCGGTCCGTCCGCTAGTGGCGGTGGTAGCGGCCCTAGCATGTGTCCATCTCGTCAGACAAATACAGTAAGGTACTCCTGAAGTACTGGGCTGGCGGGAGGACCAATATCAAACACTACCAACACCCACACTCGTATAAACACCAACCCTCGCACCTCAGGATGATGATGCTCCCATTCACATTGTAGATCAACCGGAATTCCATAAAATGTGCCGGGAGGTACAGGCAGTAGAGGCATCTCGTCTAGTCTGAAATGTTAGTCCCCAAAAAGGGGTGAGTACAACCACCCAGCAGTAAAAGATCCACTAAACTATACGTGCAGAACCATCACTATCCAATTTCATGCAAGATAGACAAAACATATGATCAAAAAAATTAATATGTACCAAACCAGTAGAACTTTTCAAAATAGTAATGAATGCAATTTCACAACCAATGCACATTGTTTCAAACACATGGGCCCCTCGTTTATAAGACTAAACGGTTATGACACGTCCCATATCGTGCCACACCATTTTTGTCCTATAAATAGGTATCACTTATCTGAACCATCAATTTTCATATTCAAAAAGATTTTTCTCCCAGAGGATTAGTGTTTGTGTCCCTCCGGGCATTCGCACCCAACCTGGCATTGTGAAAGCCTCCGGTTTTCAATCATCCGGCATCCAGAGCATGTTTCATCACACCTCCAGGCATCTCGCACCCCACCTGGCATCACGAGGAATCTTCGGGGCTTGCCATGAAAATGGTTACCCCTACCCTCTGGAATTACATACCGACATACCACCGGGCATCCCGACACTCCCAGGGAAACCTCTGGGGCACTGCAGACCCCAGGCATCCAAAGGGCATCGACTCATTCGAACCTTTGGGCCTCTCGACTCCTGGGGCATTGTCGACCCGAGGGTCCGACGGCAATAATCACATCTCAATTATTTCAATACCAAAAACATTTACGATGCAATGACATCGGATGTCCCATGAGTTTTCATCAAATCTCAATATTGAATAATATGCTGAATGATAAGACCATCGTATCAAATGATAAATCAAGATGCATTCACCCTTGAGATAAATTGAGCAAATTCGGAATAAAACAGCCCGAAAATCAGGATGCACAATTTTAGTAAAAATTTTGAAATAACCCCTAAATGAACCCGGAAAATTCTAAAATTTTAGTATGTTATAAACAAGATCTAAAGGAAAGAATTTCATGCAGAACACTAAGCCAAATTCGTCAAGTATAAATCGCAACAAATTGCACAACTCAACCCTAAACTTCTTCTATCGACAGAATCTATACTTTGGTAGCAAAGTACTTCCCATTAAAAGAAATTTATGCCTTTGCATTGATTTCGAGAAATCAGACCAAACATATGTCTTAGTTTAAACAATTCCTCACAACTTTCATGAAGAAATTGGAACCAAAATCGCCCTAGAACTGTCTCTAGAAAATCTACAAAATTGTCGAGTTACACTCGATCTAATTCGATCACTACGGATTCAATAGGATCCCGCGCCTATACCGCGGCTATTTCACTTCTAAAATTTCACCACAGATTGTTCTTTCAATCATAGTTCAACAAAATCAGAATGTATAGAGATATCCAAAACATTTCCTCAATTCTTTAGTCCCAATCTACTGCAATACTCAATAATCCAGTATTCAGCATCCAAATTCAGACATCCTCAAGTCTATTTGCACTACCTCAGACAATAACAGCCTTGCATTACATAGGTTAGTAGACTTTTACTTGCCTCAAGTCCTAAGCGTCGACGACAAGTAAAAACAGAAAACTCGCGGGTCTCGGGCGTGGCTCAACGGCGGCGATTGTGAGCGGCGTCGACAGCGGCAGCACGCGTGCACGGCAGAGGGCGGTCTCCTTCTTCTTCCTCTCACCATTCACTCTCTTGCTGCTCGCACACTCGCTGCACTCACTCGCTCTCTCTCTCTGCCTAAATCTTTTTGCTCGGTTCTTTCTCTCTCCTGCTCACATTCACGAGCATTTTGTTCCTTTGATTTGTTGACTATTTCAGTCAATGCATGTGAGTTGCGATGGCAGCAGAAGGAACGGACAACCCATCTTCTCGTGTCCATGCGTGAGAGCCCCCACCTAACTTGCCGCTACCACCTCACTTCTTCATGCAAAGGACGTGTCCACCATTGGCTTCCTCTTGGTCAACAATCTCCAAGATTCGTTGACCCCATTTTGTCGACAATTAAGAGAAGGCTCGGGGTTACTTGGGCCGAGACAACTCCACGCATGCACGTCCCCCATGCAAGTTAATATTTCCCCCTTATTTGACTAACTCAAGGAAAGGAAACGTGACTAAGATTAAGGTCCAAAGTCTTCTCTTGTTGCACGGTTGGCCGGCCCAAGAAATAAAAGAGAACGTGGCCGTTACATACAGGAAATTTTTTTACGAAACGATGATACGACGGGGTCCGAAATCGGTGCCGATGACAACGAACTCCTATAACAATTTGGTGAAATCCGCGACGTATCGTTAATTTTCCGAGGTCGGCGAAAATAGTACCGATGAGGTTGGTCTCACCAATGACCTTAAGTAAGGATTTCGACAAAATTATAATTTATCTGACAATCAGACCATTACTAAATGAGGTATAACAATCCGATGATGATAACAAAACGATATCCGTAGGTAGCGTCAGTAACTTAGTCTAACGACACTTCCATCGATTAGTCACGAACAGTTATATATTCGAAGGTCGTCGAAATTCTCGAATGCCACACAACGAGACGGCCAGCAAGTGCAAGAGAATTGTTCAACTATAGGCATTCTTCGCTAAAGAATGTCACTGAAAGATCATTTGGGGCACTGAAGAATCGCTTTTTCATTTTATGGCACATGCCCTTATTTGCAATTCAAAAGCAAGCACATATTTTAATTGCATGTTGTGTCATCCATAATTACATCCGTGATCAGGACAAGATGGATAAGAACTTTTCCCTATGTGGAGATCCATAGTATTTGTCTGAACCTACGCGGGATGAGCTTGCAAATGATACATTGACCGAGTAGGAAAACCAAATAAATACACTTAGGAAAAAACCATTGCCAATAAAATAGCAAGTGACCAAAATATATCGAAAATTTCATGAAATTGTATTTTCAACTTTGGTAATGTATTACTATTATTTCAACTATTATTTTATATTTGAGGATTTCCTATGTTGTTATCTAATCAATTTCTATTCCTAGAAATAGAAATTTTATTCTATTATCAAACGAATTTTTGTTCCGTAAATAAAAATTTTGAGTCGTTATCAAACGGGTTTCTTTGCTCGAAACTTGTACGGGGAATAGAAATTGAGAAATCAATTTTTGTTCCAGAAATTTTGTCATGCGCACCCTAAATTTCTCAATCTTTCCATTTGAATCTCTTTTAGTCTTATAAACCCACTTGCAACCTATGGGTTTGCAACCTTTTGGTAATCCAACAAGCTCCCAAACACCATTATTAGATTGCATCTCATCGCTCATTGCATCCAACCACAAATTTGATTGAGGACAAGAAACAGCTTCCGTATCATAATCATGTTCTCCCAAATAGACTATGGTTGCATTTGGAAATAGCTTTAGGAATGGGCTTTGAACACCCAAAGTCCTTTTGGCCAAATATTGGGTGTTTGGGAAAAATTTTATAAACACCAGTAGGCAAAAGTTAGCCTTCTCAAGGCTGAAAGACCAAGGCTAGTCTTGGGGTGTCTTGGGCTTTAAGCCTTCTGAGCATGTAAATATGATTGTTCATCTTCTCCATTCATTGTTTATCTTCTCCATTGAGGGTGGTCGGCGGGGTTGCTAAAGGCCGTGGGGCCAGCGATGGGCTAGAGGGAGGCCAACAATGGTCACGACGATTATCGTCAGGGCACTCCGCGCGATTTGGGTCGCGTGACCTCGGTGGGGGGTTGCGCGATTTAGGTCGTCGCGACCTCATCGAGGGTCACCCAACCCTGAGCAGCCCTTGCCAAGGCCGTGCCTGGGTCACGCAACCTCTTCGCGAGGTCACGCCACCTCGGTGAAGGCTGCCTAGCTGAACGCCTTTCCTTAGCAGACCTCCTAAGTGGAGCTACTGTAACCTCTTTTTGAGTCTGAGGAACTTGAAAGACTTCATTTGGGGTCGTTTCATCAATTGGATTTTCAATGTTAACAGGTTCAATTTGTGGCATCGTAGGCTCCATAATCATCTGCACAGGTAAGGAAAAAGACATAGTAGGTCTCATCATGTTGTTATCTTCACTAATTTGTGAGCAGACATGCTCTCCGGCTACATCGAATGCTAGAAACTTCGCCGTTTGTGATTCCACAATCCTTGTGCTTCCACGGGGATTATAAAATCGATATCCTTTCGAATATTATGAGTAAGATACAAAGTAGCACCGAGTGGTTTTAGACTCCAACTTACCTAATGTTGGATTATACAACCTCACTTCTACAAGAAATCCCTAGACCTTGAAGTGATTTAAACTTGGTTTGCATCTAGTCCATAACTCAAAAGGAGTCGATGCAAAAGCTTTGGTAGGAACACGATTCTGTATATAAATAGTTGTTTTTAAAGTTTCACCCCATAAAAAGTCAAGTAAATTAGTCTTACTCATCATACACCTTACCATATCCATGAGAGTACGATTGCATCTTTCGGCCACATCATTCTGTTCAAGACTTCCAGGCATAGTGAACTGAGTCATTATCCTAGAATTCTCTAAGTATTTAGCAAATGGCCATTTAATCAGCCCAGCATTGCCATGCCTACCATAATATTCTCCACCTCGATCAACCACATCTATGACCTTTCCTAATTGTTCTCAACTTCAATCTAATAGATTTTGAATTTGTTAAGAGATTCAGACTTTTCCTTAATCAAGTATAGATAGCCATACTTATGATAATCATCGATAAACGTGATGAAGTAAAAATTTCTACACAAAGTTGCAGTATAGGGTCCACTAATATTGGTGTGAATGATCTCTAGTAAGTCAGAATTTCGTATTGCGGTTTTCTTCTTTATCCTAGTCATTTTTCCTCTACAACAGTCTATGCAAGTCTCTATGTCACTTTTAAGAGTAGGTAGGATGTGTGTCTTTATCAACCTTTCTACTCTTTCTTTAGATATATGACCTAGTCGTCTATGCCATAATGCATAAGACTATTCCTTAGGTAGAGGTCCTTTGGGAACAATATTTTCAACTGTATTAGTGACATATATATCATCGGGAGATAAACATAATCTATACAATCCATTGAACATATTACAGCACCCAACCTTATTTGAACTAAAGAACATAGATACAGTATTGTTCTTTATTTCGAAATAGTAGCCACGCATATACAAACATGATATGGAAACTAAGTTCTGTCTAAAGGAAGGTACATAAAAAATGTTTCTTCATATCATATTAAAACCATAATCTAAAATCAAAATGACATCTCCCACGAACTCAACGTCAATCTTATCATTATTTCTCACAATGAGCTTTGATTCATCTTAATTTAGCATCCTTTTGTTTGTGAATCCCTATTAGGGGTGGCAAATGGGTGGGTCGGGTCGAGTATGGGTTGGGTCGAAAATGGGTCAACCCATATTTGACCCATTTAACCCGTTTTGACCCATATTCTTGTAGTGTAAATCTAGTGACCCATACCCGACCCGACCCATACCCGACCCATACCCGTATTGCTAAAACCTACTTATTGTTAAAATATTTTTATGCAATACAAATTTAATGGAAAATTTTTATAATTCTTTTTAAAATATTTTTAAAAAATCGAAATTTTAATTTTTAAATATATTTTTAAATTATTTTTATTTTTAAAAATATAATTTTTATTTTTTAAAATATCATTTTTAATTTTAATAATTATTTTCTCTTTTTCTCTTTTCTCTTTTTTTTTCTTCTTCTTCGACCGTTGCCGGCCACGACGACGGCCGGCGACCGCCACGAGGCAAGATCGAGCTCGCCGGCAAGGCTTAGTCATGGGCAACCTTCGAGGAAGCGGCGAACGCGAGCCTCAGAGGTGGGCGGTGGAGGCAACTCGAAGGCAAGCCACGGCGACAAGTGGCGAAGGCGGCTCGGAGGCGAGCGGCAAAGGTGAAGGTTGAAGGGCTGTCCATGTTTTTAGATTTTAAAAATGGGTCGAAAATGGGTCGGAACATGTGACCCATTTTCACCCATATAAAATCGAACTTAAAATGGGTCAAATGTGGGTTATGGCCCATTACAACTTCATAACCCACATTCAACCCATTTGTGAAAAATATGGGTGCAAAATGGGTTCATGACCCATTTTGCCACCTCTAATCCCTGTATAGTAAATGCAACATGATTAGTTGTACTTCTATCTAGCCACCAAGAACTGAACAGGGCTTTAGATAGGTTGGATTCCCAAACAAGTGCCAAAGAACCATTACCTTTATGCTCACTCTTGGACAACCAAGTTTTATATTTATCGCAGTGTTTCTTTATGTGTCCCATTTTCCTACAAAGGTAGCAAAGGACACCCTCCCTTTTAAAGGTGCTTTTCTAGGAGCCATAATGGTGGAGACACTAGCAACTTTAGGATTTCCTATCTTAGGAGCTATACTGTTAGAAGGGACTATGGCTTTAGGATTTCCTTTATGATGTGCAATCCATTTACCCTTCCTGCTGGCAGAACTAGAGGCATACAAAGCAAGATGTCCTCTCTCTTTCTTTAGTTTCTCTTCCTCTACCACCACTCTAACTACAAGGTCATTGATTGACCAAGCCTCATTTTGTGAAGTATAGTTCGTCTTGATAATTCCAAAGTCAGGAGGAAGAGTGTTTAATGCTTGATGCACAATGCAAGTTTCAGGTATATCAACCTGAAGAATTCGGAGTTTTGTCTGAAGATCTACCATCCTAGGCACGTAATCTTTAACTCCAATCGAACCATCATACCTCATATTGAAGAGTGATTGCATAAGTGTACCTATCTCAGCATTGGAAGAGACATGATACCTGACTCCAAAGCTTTCATCATTTCGTTAGCAGTACGGTTAGCTGGCAAGCCACTCATCAAATGTTCCTGAATTGACCGTTTCATAATGAGCAAGCAAATCCTATCACGACCTAAATTTCGGGTGCACCACCTAAAATTAGGCTAATGGATTACTAAGTCTAAACTTAGCTTGAACTCTCCCAAGCCCATACCAATTTGCGACTTAGGTTCAAGTTTTTAACATGCAAGTTGATTTTATCTAGGAGTCACCACTAATCAGTTTATGGTAGGTCGATTAGACACCTAAGTAAAATAATGGGAGGATTATTTTACTCCTACGAACCAGAGACTAAGGGTACGGGGACTTGGTTACACTAGATTTCTCTAATGCCCTTTTAATACCATTTTTTTAATTTAAAAAAAAATGTTTTTACAGGCAGCTTGGATTTATTTTAACCTAAATTACTATCATGCAATGGGGTGATCACACAAGTGATTAATCATTATTAGACACTCTATGAATCAAACAAATTGCATCAAAGAAATAAACACACAAAGCAAGCAATTATTTTTTTTGGGTTTTCTTTTATCTCAAAATTAAAACATGCACTTTAGCTACATGACCTAATTTTGCTAACAAGCTATTTCTAATTAAATGAACCTAACATGCAAACTAATTGACATGCACCTAATATTTTCATTTTTATTGAAATTTGGAATTAATAAAAAAAACCCTAATTAAACTATCTCAAATGAGTAATTTTTTAATCTATTTTAGGGTTTAATTTCACTTGAACCCTATCCTATCTTAGAAAACTACTTTTTCTAAAAAAATTGAGATAGTTAAAATATGCAAACATTATCTAAAACCCTACTTATAAAAAAGTTATTTAGGTCCAACCCTAACCTATTTCAAAAAATTATCTAAAATATAATCCTAAAAATTTCTAATTTACTAAACCTTTATGCTCACGCAAGATTTTGATTTTTGATATTTTATTTTTTAATGTTTTTTTCCAAAACAAGCAATATTATATCTAAAATAATAAAGACATTCATCAAATAAATAATTTAAAATAATCGAAAAAATAACATGTTGTCTCACAAGTCAAATTAATGATTACTCTAACCCTAAACATCACGAAAAGAATTCAAAATAATTAAAAATCTGATCCGAAAACTTACAAATCAAATTAATAATTATATTGATTCAACAATTAGAATACTATAAATTAATATAATTAAAAAAATGAGCCGACATCTTACGGATCAAATTAGTAATTACAATAATTTTAGGGAAAACCCACGCAAATAATGCCTACAAAATTTATTAACATCAAATATTACAATTTAACTAACTTAAAGAATGCTATCAAATAAAATAAAATAAATAAATGAAAAAAAAATAAACTACCTAATGGGATTTTTTCTTTTTTTCTTTTTCCTTTGTTTCTTCTTCCCAAATGGAGCAGCAACGTGATGGTGGCTCACTAGTTCGGCAAGGGAAGCTCCGGCGAGGGCAAACCGGCGGCGCTAGCAACAACACAAGGGCGAAGCTAGGAAGGCTTGGGCGGAGGGGAGTTCGGCAACTAGTCCTGGCGTCGCTCGGGCGTGGGCGAGGCAGCAACTCGGACCACCGGCGAAGGGCGTCGCGGGTAGAGAACTCCTGGTGAAGGCGTCGATCGAAGGCGGAGGCTGGCGAGTTGGGGGTGTCCAGATCTGGCGCGGTAGTCAACGACGCAACAACAGCGGAGGCATGGTAGACCGACTCAGAATCGGCTGAGTCGCGAGTTATAGAGACTCAAACAAAAGGCGAGGAAGCAGCGACAGTGGATCTCGGACCGGCGAGCGGGGCTCGGATGGCTTCAAGGGTGTGTAGGCGATTGCACGGATACAGTGTCACTGCTGGGCTTCAGGGACAACGACCAGCAGGACGAAACGACTGGCAGAACAGCGGGCATAGTGCGAGCGCTGGTGCTAGTCGACGAGGGGGCTCACCGAAGGAGAGAAACAGTGTTTTTCTTTACTTTTTCCTCTCTCCTCCGCTTTCTCTCTCTCTCTGTTCGCACGTCCCTCTCACTCTGTCTTCGTACACTCTCCCTCTCTGCTCCTTACTTTTCTTCTTTTTAGCAGAAACCCTAAAAGATTCTGTTTGACTTTTCTACTCCCTTAAGCTCGAAAACTCTAGCTTCTTTTTTGTGAATTTTTTCTTTGAGAACCGAGAAAGAGCCCCCCGTCTCTCACCATACATAGTTGCTTTTATAGGTAAAAATAGGTGATCTTCGCAGAATATTTCATCTCCTTTTTCAATTTACACAAAGATAGCCTATAACCTCCCGATCACAAAAATCCTCTTATTTTCCTTATCTCCCGAATATCCTCTAATGATTTTATCGCCTATTGCTAAAGATAAGATTGCAATGCGATTTTCTTAAATTTCAAAAATCCACCGTAATATCGCATCAAATCTTAATTTCTCACAAGATAATTAATTAAAAAAACAACGGGCTTAGGCTAATTTCATGGGCCTAGCCCGGCCTGCCGAACTAGAGCTCAAAAACATTAATTCGAACCTATCCACCACCGGTCCAATAAATAAAATGCTAAACATGCAAACTAAAAATAAATGCATCTAAATTTATATGCTATGCAATTAATATTTATTTTTTCATGGATAAAATTAACCCCTAATTTTCTACGCAATAAATAAATGACCGGATCGCCAAAATTTAGGTGTCAACAGCTGCCCCTCTTTAAAGGTGCGACATCCTGATTTTCCAATTCTGTTTTCAATTGAATAAGTCGGGCATTTCATCTTCGATCCTATAGCTCTCTTCTCTGAGTTGGCCACTCACGAGATAACTAGTCTATCAGGTGAAGCCGTTAAGGAATCTAGACGCAATAGACTTGAGAATTCGACCAGGGAACCGACTACTCGACCGTGCTAACTGCGCAAGGGTCATTACGGCCTGATCGATTAGAGACCGGAGATAGGTCGATTCAACGAACCATGTAATTCGGTGTGGGTGATTCCACCTAATTGCACAATTCTTGTTGATCGGCACTAGACCGATTTCTCTGTCGTTTTGGTACCCCGTGTTCGTATTTGAAACCTTGAGATTTCTACGACAACTGAGAGTTGCTAATGTGTCGAAGATGCACTTTGTGGCTTGAAAATAATCAACCACAGGTCAATTGCACAGAAAATTCCTAAAGCCACCCGGTACATTAGGACGCGCTAAAGTCATGCCAGATTGGAATTAACCGTGAAATTTGAACCCGATTACAGAAATTGGAAGTTCTGTCAAGTCACAATTCATTTTAGGAATGTCGACTCATCTCCAGAAGATTTTTCTACAAACCGAGATTTTTGGCAGAAAAGCAAAGTAAGGCTGTTTTTGTTCGAGATTGTCAGATGGCCGTTTTTAATCAAATCTTTGGGATGCAAGTTGGATCACTTGATGGGGAAAAGTCATAAGATGGTTGAGGACACATGGGTTGATTTAATTGAGCTTCAATTGGATGGAATTGAGTGAGAATTGAATGAATTTAATGTACAAAGTTACAAAATTCGTATGCCATGGGGAGAGGGACATTTTGCACCCATTGGCAAGCTTGTGGAGGAAGCTTGGAGGAGAGAGAGTGGCTGAGGTCATGTGATGTCATGGTGGGGGCAAAGCCAATGAGAGAATTACAAGTGTTGAGCCCTAGAGAGCCCACGGAGACCCCCTTCTTCAGCAGCCTTCTTCTCCCCAAAGTGTGGCTTTCTCCATTATTGAAGAAGCTTGAGAGCTCAGCAAAACCAGAGAAAACCGAGCATAGCAGCCCAAGACCGTCGCACACCCACCGGGACCAGCCAAGCCCGTCGTTTTTCTCCTCTGTTTTCCCCGCGTTCCAGTTGCTGCTCCAGCTGACCCTTCGGTGAAAACATGAGTTGAAAGTGGTCTTCCCGGTCGAATCAGCCAACACTCCACCCACCATCACGAAGAGAACATCCAAACCGTTCAGGAGGACTTGACGGTACCTCGAAAGGATCCCTGTATCCTCCCGAAATTGGGCGCGAAGGAACGGCCCGCCGGACCGCCTGGACTCGCCTGGTTCCGCCTGTTTCGCGTTTTCTTGCTGTTTCGCCCCATTCCGACCCTTTCCTTGCCCATTCCATCCACCCACAAGATCCCCAAGACCCCCGGGAGCCACCGGTTGCCAACCACCCGCTCGCCGGAGCTCCGATTGGCCCGTTTCCTCGCCGTTCAGCCCTTCTTCTTCTCTGGTTCAGTCCTTGGAACAGAAGTAGCAACCAGCAAGGTTTTGGAGACTTCGAGGCCCGTTTTAGGTGTCTTCCCGGCCTTGGTTGGTGTCGCCGCCTTGAGGTTTATCGCCCGCCTTGGCGTCGCCTTTGCCGTAGATTCGCCGGAACGTTAATCCGGTGAGTTCATCCTCTAATCCCTGCTTAGTAAGTTAATTATGCTTAAGGGGTGTTTAGATTAGTCTAATTAGGTTTATGTGGTTAAATTAGATTATTTTAATGTAAATTAGATTAGTTGTATGACTAGTTTAATGGGTGTTTAATTAGGGCTAATTGTATGATTAAATTAGTGTAATCTGTTTAAGCCCTAATTAATTATTTTTAATTAATTAATTATTTCGAATTTATAAATATTATTTTATCAAATTATATTATTATAATATAATATTTAATTATTTAATTTTCGGAATTAAATTTAATTATTTAATAATTTTGAAAATTTTGCCGGGATGGCGGTCGTTAGAATTTCGTGGCCGACGCGCAAGTGCGGTCGGTTTGTGCTAATTGTATGTTTAAATTGAGAAATTGAGTGATTGATGATTATGGTTAATAATTCCAAAAGTGTGGAATTGAGTGATATTGATGAAGTTGTGGTATTTAACTTGAAAATACCGGTGTTGGCTTTTAGCACCGTAATTGCTTTGTATGACTAGTTTGAATCGTTGGTTGTTATTGGATTGAATATCCAGTTCTATGGTTTATTATTGAATGATCAGCTTTGGCGAGCATTTGTTTATATATATGTATCAGCTTGGGCGAGCAATTATTATATACATATATATACAGCTTTGGAGAGCTATTATATCAGTTATAGCTTTGGTGAGCTATTATATCGATTCTGACTTTGGTGAGCTACTTATATCGATTCTGACTTTGGTGAGCTATTATATCGATTCTGACTTTGGTGAGCTACTATATCAGTTACAGCTTTGGTGAGCTATCATATATACATATCAGCTTGTGCGAGCTATCATCTATATATTAGCTTGTGAGAGCAACGATCCATATATCAGCTTGTGCGAGCTATCATATATATATATATATCAGCTTGTGCGAGCTACCATCTATATCAGCTTGTGAGAGCATTGCATCCATTTCAGCTTGTGTGAGCCGTGATTGTATTGATGGATGAATAGATGGTATGGTTTAATAGATGGTATGAATTGATAGATGTGTGGATCGTATGATATCAATTGGATTGATTGAATTGATAGACCGATGGGTGTGTCGGTACTTTCAGCTTGTGCGAGCATTGTTTGAATATGAATTGTGCGACGTGCGGGGAAGGGACCGAGGCGAGGTAAGTCCTATGTCCTCTTTGTGTGGCTAGAATGCTCGAGGCGTATTTTCTTCCCTAATCGGATCTTAGAGGGTAGGACTCGGCGAGACATTGTCTCATCCCGGTTGTGGGATAATATTTTCAGGTCTTTAGATGGCGGTCGTGGAGGACTCGAAGCCATGGACATTTGTGGAGGTAGAGATCGAAGAATCGGCGAACGTGTCTGACTAGTGGTCATAGGACAATTCCCTTTTTGTTGAGCCTGTCTATTTTGTAGACAATCCGGTGTTGTATATAAACCTATGTGTTTATAAGAAGGCTTGTTTGGTTGTGATTGATTGCCGCTTGTTCTATCCCAAGTTAAATGTTGTCGGGGGATTTGTTTCGCTTCCGCATGTGCAATAAAGATGAATGGGTGGCGACGTGTCCTGGGAAGTCGCATAATTTCTATCGACCGTAGAGTGGGATGTGCGTGCGCTCGGAGGATCGGGGCGTGACAAAAGGTGAGCTCATAGAGGTTGCCTTCAAAGATAAGTTGAGACCTAAATTTTGATCATGCACATGCATTGAATGATTTTTTTTTCTTTTTTTTTTTTCGGGAAATGAATCCCATTTTGAAATGCAAGTTATGTGGTGAATGGAAATGCTAATGATAAAGAAACTTACCTCGGAATTACTTAAGGGGTGCATGACAAAATTTCTGTTCAGAAATAGTTTTGGAAATGTAAATGATTTTTTTATTTCTATTTCTAGAAGAGTTTCTAAGCAAAAATAACCGTTTGATAATGACACAAAATTTCTTCCTTTCGAATGGCGCGGATTCGACCGGCGACCTTTTAATATAAAAATAAAAATAAAAATTATTTATTAACAAAAAAATAAAGAAAAAATAAAATAAGAATATCATTTTATTTTAAAATAAAAATATCCTTAAAAATAAATTTATTTTATTTATTCTATTTTATTTTATTTTACGAATAAATTTATTTTAAAATGAATAAAAATAAAAAATAAAAATAAATTTATTTGGCAAAACACTCAAGACAAATAAAAATAAATTTATTAAATTTATTTTTATTTATCATAAATAAATTATTTTTAATAAACTAAAAATAAAATGATAAATAAAAATAATTTATTTATTTTTAATAAATTTATTTTTATTTTTAAATGAATAAAATGAATATATTTATTTTTATTTTTGATAAAATGATATTTAATTAAATTTATTTTTAATAAATAAATAAATTTATTTATTAAAAATAAAAATAATATTTATAATAAAAATGAATAAATGATATTTTATAATAATTTTTATTTTAAAATGATATTTATTTATTTTTAAGGATTTTTTAAATTTATTCGTAAAAATAAAAATAAATATCATTTTATTTATTCGAATAAATTTCATTTTAAAATGATATTTATAAAAATAATTTATTTGGCGACCGGCGGCGCGCGATGGTGGGGGCCGGCGGGCGGTCGGCGACCGACCGGACGGTAGTCGGTGGCAATGGATGAAGGACCGATTAACGAATGATGAGAAAAATTTTTATTTCTCATTTGCCCGAAAATCGAAGTAGAAAATTTCAACTTTTGATTTCTATTCCAAACCTATTTCTAGAATAGAAATCTATTCCAAAAATAAAAACGGAATAGGTTTATCAAACGGATTTTACATTGAAAGTGCGGAATGAAAAATTGTTTACGGAATAGAAATTATCGGTATCATCGCACTCTTACTTTCGAGAAGTGTAGAGTAACTCTAGATAGATTGGCGTTACATGTCCAGGACCCGTATCATTCTACGGTCGCTTAGAATAGTAACATGGCTTCGCAAAGAGACTGCTTTCCTAGGACCAGTACCATTATACGGTCACCCAGTATGGCATTGTTTGGTTGTGTCTAGGACCCGTAACATTCTACGATCGCCTAAACGGGGATTCACTTTCTAGAACCCATACCATTCTACGGTCGCCTAAATAGGGATTCACTTTCCAGGACCCATACCATTCTACGGTCGCCTAAATAGGGAAATAAATGTTGTCTAGGATCCGTACCATTCTACGGTCGCCTGAATAGGAAAATAGATGTTATCTAGGACCCGTACCATTCTACGGTCACCTAAATGGAAATTCATTTTCCAGGACCCGTACCATTCTACGGTCACCTGAATGAGGAAATATGTGTTGTCTAGGACCCGTACCATTCTACGGTCGCCTGAATGAGAAAATAGGTGTTGTCTAGGACTCGTACCATTCTACGGTCGTCTAGCATTGCAACATAGATCATCTTACTAGGACCTGAACCTTTCTTCGGTCACCTTAACAGACTAAGTCTAGAGAAAAAATCTTTGGGCAACTCCATCGAGTGCCAGTGCTCGAAAAGGAATACCTGTACAATGACAAGTATTTAAGGTATGGATAGAGATATACTTACTTGGTGACATCTCTGTTCCTTGGGGAATATGTCTCCTGCAAAACACAGTTGTAGGAGAGGCAACATGTATTCATAGACATGCATTAATTCAAATGAGGTTCATGCGTGATGATTTCTATCAATCTTGCATCACCTAATTTCCATCGGGAAATATTTCAAAAAAATATTCCAATCTAAGCACATGAGTGTCATGGATGTGTCAAATGAGGCATCTTTTGGTCTGAAAGGACTTTTCTCTCATGCTCATTAAAATGGTCATTTCATCCTGACCTTTGATACAGGACTTTGGCAATCACTCTATCTCGCTGTCATCATGCCAAACAAGGGTCTGTGCAATCTCGCAAGTGGTACGACATTACCAATCTGAGAGGTCTTTTATAGGGATCATAATATGGGCTCAATCAACAGTTTAACAAGGGAGACTCTTTGAGTCGAGGCTATTGAAAAATGACATTTCGCAATTGTCTTGGGATTTACGAGTCAAGAAACATACGAAATGAGGCATAAATTATCTTACCCGCACTTCTTTGAGCGATGCTTTCGAACATATGAATTTTTACGTTAATTCAAGTGCCCTAATCTGAAGAGACTTTGCAAGGGATGTAACGTAGGTTTGGTTCGTAGGTTGACAAATGAAAGGATCATTAGGCTCAAAAAGTGTTTAGGGAGTCAAAGTTGGTGATCATCTTGACATCTCCAATTTTCTTCTTCACCATTGAGGATTTTCTCCATATCGAAACTCCATTGAGTGTAACATCTCAACATTTGAGTTTTTAGTACCATCTTGTTGGGGATGCGACTTTAATCAATGTTTGACTTTTTCTTTTCTAGGCATTGGCCTTGCTTTTACCAGACATGCTGCTTTTTCATGCCCCATTTTTGCACTTACTTTCTTTGGACTCGCATAGCCTTCATCTTTTATCAGCATTCTAAACCATGCTACTTGAGTGGTTTGTTTTTCTTGCCTTGCCCCAGTGTGGGGGATGATCACCAATTGGGTTTAATATTAAATGAATTCATAGGCTCAAATGGGCTACGCAATGGATAAAAGTGTATATGATAGAGAAAGAACTCCTCTTCGTCGTCCTAAGGCATTTCAAATTATCATACAAGTTACACTGCAAAAGCAATACTCGAAGATTGACGCAAGTGTGAGTAAGAAAATTCCTATCATTCATTTCAAATTTTGTCCCGATATGGACGATCCTTGACAGGGATAATTTAAAAAGCTCTTCATGTGTGTGGGCTCAAAGGGCTAAACAATGGGTATACCTGTCGTGTTTTGAGTAGAGGAAGAAATTGCCTCTCATCACCTCGATAGTACCTTCTCGAGATCACCCTTTTCCTCGTAGGCATGGAATTTTTCCACACAACTCACTAGGGATTAGTGTATGAACAGTGTATGGAATAAGACTTGCCTTTCATCATTCCAAAGTATCTCATTTGACACATTCAATTTATCTCACATAATTCATCAAGGAAAACATGCAATATTTGCAACAAATTTGAACAATTGAATTTGCAACTCATTGAGGC